>JALPQI010016426.1:0-37514 GCA_025490895.1 Thaumatotibia leucotreta
CACTGCTGGACGTAAGCCTCTCTTGTTAACTATACGTTTAGATACATTAGGAGGTAAATGCCTATAATCGCCACGCAAGCGGATTGGCAATCGCAGTAGTGTCTATCACGCTGCCCATCGCCAATATTATATCAAAGAATGGTCAGTGACATGAGCGAGTTGGACTGGTGTATTCTTAATGCCCTCACCACACGTGGCCATGAATTTATAAGTATTATAAGGGACATGCCGTGTGGTAACAGCAGTAAGAATACATTTGTCACCACCCCAACTCTTCCTGCGGGTGTCGTAAGCGTCGACTGAGGGATTGAAGTGTCAATGACCAATGATAAAGATTGATGATGGGCAGCAGCATCATCGTAGTGGACACATAACTGCAATCGCCAATCCGCTAGCCCAGCGTGGCGAATATGGGCATTTACCTCGTAATGCGTCTATACGCATAGTTAATAGGAGAGGTCTACGTCCAACAGTGGACTAACATAGGCTGATGATGAAGGGACATAATTATCCTAGGCATACGCCGGTTCTGACGACGTATGCTTAGGTCCAACGCCTAACGTCCAAATTGTTAAGTGTTTTATGCTATTGATCGAGAACTATTTATTTCATACACGACGAATGAAAATAGCGTCGTGTCACAAAAATAATTTGTCACTTAGCTTTAATTAACGAGCTATTTATAAATGGATAAGTATGAAAAGTTATTCATAGTTTTTGTGGCAACCCTTCGTTCGCTAGATTCCCGGCTAGATATTGGCTAGAAAGAGAGGCAAACAGCAAGATTGAAAATTGTAACTTTATAAAACGCGACGCTGACGTAGAACCACGAAAATAAATATTGGATCATTGGAAATTGGCGTTTTTAGTCATACAGTTTAGTTGGTCCCTAGTTTTATTTTGTAAAGAGTAACTTAGATATAATAATTATTGTTTGCTTTTAGCAGTGCACTATGTAACAAAAGCTTTTTCCCCACACTAGCTCGGAAACACCTACTTCCCTCACTAATTTCAGTGAGGGAAGTTGTATTTTAATCACTTGTGAAGGAAGTAAATTGACAGATGAACCGTGAAACGTTCAAAACCATGGAACGTCAAACGTTGGTATGGCTATGATTCGCTGATTTTTTTTTGAGGGACACCATGAAAATTTTATCATACACCAGATTATTTCATTTATTCAAGAAAATAAATTAGATTTTTAGTATTTCATAAAAACCTAACGCAAAATCTTATCATATTGGACAAAAACCAGATAGTATAATTTTACATTCAGAACGCAACCCGCTAACACTGACGTCTAGTACGTCAATGTTGCCATCTTATAAAAAAATACTCGAATGTACAGTTTTGTAAGGAAAGTTTCCTATGTAATATCTCGCCAAAAAGTAGGCAATTTCAATTTACCTACCTCACACAATTTTTAAAATGATTTATGTTTTAGCTGCCGGATACAGATTTTATACTTAAACATCATAGAAATTTTGACAATTTAATTAATGTAGGTAGGTTTCATTGTAATTATAAAAAAAATCTAGTCACATAGACCTAGTCATTTAGCAAATTAAGTTAAACTTAAAAGTCTTAAATATAAGAAAAAAATTGCAATTTATACAAGTTACAACATTAATTGATCTCATAACTATTATATCGATATTATAGTATGTTGCTGTAGTTAAATACTAAAAAATATATTTTGTTATTATAGGTAGTACTAGAACTACTCTAAGTTATTTAATGAAGACTGATTTGTTGCATTGATTGTTTTTTTTACACGTTCGTAGCTGCTTCCTCGCTTTAGTGTGGGGAAAAATGTTGTGTTGCACATGGGAGCAAAGTTTGTTTAATTATCGTGCCTTGAAACCCTCGCAACGCTCGAGATTCCATTTTTTAAACCACTCGCTTCGCTCGTGGTCCAACTATGGAATCTCTCGCTAGCTCGGGTCTCAATATTGGCACGATGATTAAACAACCACTTTCCTCCCTTGTACAACAAATAACTATTTTTCACACTAATAATTTATATTTTCTTAAGTGATATTCTTAAATAAGCTTTGAAAACAACTCCTGCCATATGCTGCCGGTTCATATGTTTGAAATAGGTATAAATGTGTTATAGTACCTTGTTTTATGAAATAGAGATATACAAAACATGCCTTAGAAGTGTCTAATATTACTGGCAAAATTTGGTTCATATTGATGGAATGATTTTGAGATGAAAAAAATATAACTACACAAAATTCATTGTATGTAAAATAAACTTTTCACAAAATTCTCAATACAAAACGCCAATTAATCACCATTAGTTTCGAACTTAATTTTTTCACACTTTTGAATCTTTTCTATTGCGACATTCTAGGAACATGCGATTTTTATGTTTGGCTGTAGCGAAAATGAAAATAATACGTAGATACGGTATGTGACGCTAGGTGGCGCTGTACCGACCAAAAACTAGCGAACGATATGTCACCGCGGTACATATGAATACTTAACAATGAATATGTTTAGGAAAAAACGTCCAGAAGACCCAGGCGATCGCTCGCTATATCCCGCAAGGTGCTGATGCCGCCGCGTCTCACACTCCTGGGGCAGGCCGTCGAGTGGTCCCCGATGGTGAAATACCTGGGGGTGACCATAGACCGCCGCCTCACCATGGCCCCTCACGTCAGGAACGTGATCGCCCAGACGCGTGCCGCTCGCACCCTACTCGCCCCGGTTCTGAGGTCCCGGCTATCGCTCCGCGTAAAGCTAGGCGTGTACAAGACTTACGTCCGGTCACGCCTAACTTATGCAGCCCCCGCGTGGTACGCGCTGGTGGGAGAGTGCAACAGGAAGCGACTGGACGCCCAGCAGTCGCTCGCTCTACGCACCATCGTCGACGCCCCTCGCTACGTGAGGAACGACGTGATAGCCCGGGACCTGAGAGCGGAACCGCTCCGGGACTTCATAGCTCGCCTGGCGGGGCGGATGTTCGCGCGCGCGGACCAGTCGCGCTGGAGCCACCTCCGCGGCATAGCGCCGTACCACGCGCGCCCGCCCGACCACAGGGGGCTGCCGCGCGAGCTCGCGCCCGCAGCCCCCGCCCCACCGGACTGACCACTCGGACTCGACACCACCCTGACACCGGTTGACGATCGCCGGCCGGGCCTGTCCCAGCGGGGTTCCACCCCGCCGGCTCGATCTCGCCGGTGTGAGAAGAACACCGGACATGACCATCGGAGCCTCAACCGAGGCCCCCACCCCAATGACCCAGCCATATTAATGGCTGGCGGCAGACACCGCTGCAGGGGGCTAACGCCCCGAACAGCATCCCCAATCCCCCGAGGGGGAATTGAGAAGACGTCCACTGCTGTTTAGGAAAATTATGGTTCCAAATACGATTAATAAGTATGTGAATTCGATGGTTTTCTACAGGGTGTAGAAAACCATCAGTCTAATACGGGCGAAGCTCTTAACGGATGTTAGTTTACGACATAATAAGTACATTCAAATAACTTTTACTTCAGAGCAACAAAATTTTCTATACAAAATAATTCGGCGCGCAATGTAGAGCAACATACGCGAGTTAAGCACTCGTTGACAGCTAATTTCAAAAGCAGATGACATAACTGCCACATCAACAATAACAAATGTTCGTACCTACATTGCTGCTCCGAAAATCTTTAAAAAAATCTGTGGGGTCGTTATTAAGAGTAACTTAAAAAAAACCTTGTAATCCATGATTACACTAATGAATCCCATGCCTGGTTTAATTGATCGCCCGTATTAGATTTACACACTGTATACGTCGTGCTTTGTTTTGTTTTGACGCTACGGAGCCACACTATTGTGTTGTGTCGCCTAAATCTAGATCTAATTAATGTTTTTGATTTGTATCTGTATCTTATTTTTTCTATTGTTTAATTTTAGTTTCATGACGCAATGGTGTTCTACCCTAGTCCTGCCCGTCATACTAGGTTTGAGCTATTGAAATTTAAACCTAATGAGTTTTAAAATTATAGTAGTTTTTCATTTGTTCTACATATTCGAATATGTCCTTTATAAATCACATTAGGGCAGGACGAGGCTACTTAATGTCCTGTATACTTATGTTTATTATGTACCTTACAATTCTGACTCGTCATAACGTTGTGAGCCATTTTCCCGCAGATCATGTACTTGGTGATAATGCTGTGGTAGCGCGAAAACCAGCGGTTCTTGCAGCTTTCCTTGGTAACTATCATCGTTGCCGCCTCCATCAGCACAGGGGAGTTTATTTTAGTTCTCTTCATCATATCTGCCGCCTTGAGAAATATATCAAAATTTTAGTAATGACTACGAATTAAACGTACTTAATTTTTTTTAATTCAAGTGTAGTATATTTAGTTTAAGAGTACGTACATCCCAAGTATTTCTCTGTATAATTAACACGAGCTGGCCGTTAGTTGGTATTTATGTACTCGCCTATTCGTATATTCATCCAAGCGAAGGGATAAAGACCAAGTTGCGTCATCAACATAATATGTAAATAGTTTGCTTAGGCTATTAACTTAGGGGGCAACCATGATTTCTTAAATGAGATTTAGCTTAGGTTCTGGTGTCAGGTTTGACAGTTATTCTATGGAGTTGATATAACGCGATTCGGATTAGGTCCTAAGCTGAATCACATTAGTAAATCATGTTCTGCGCGCGCTATTGGTGTGGCTCGGCTTTAATTGTAGATAGGTATTTAAATTCTAATCATATCAAAATCATACTAAACTGGATATAGTAAAAAGTTAAACCCGGGTCGTAAATTAACTAAACAGACGATGAAAATGGTCAAAATTATAGTCACATGGAAAAATACATTTTCCATTAATTTTTGCTCATTGCAAAGTATAAAGTATAGGAGTCTGTCTATATACATTTATATGTCTAGACCAACTTCCTAGGCAGCCCCAGTAGATTACGTTACTACTTACTTCGTGTTCTACACCTAACTACTCGCACAATCTCGATTTCTCGAACTTACACGGGGTTAACTAGACCTCTATACATTTTTGACACAATTTTTTTGTCCGATTTAATTTTGTCGTTATTCCTAATGATAACAACGTATAAAGGTGTATTCAACTTAATACTTGTCATAAATACATATATACATTATCAGCCTATCTTAGTCCACTGCTGGACGTTGGCCTCACCTATTATCGGCTCGGCCACGAACACGCGCGAATTGCGGCGTGGCAAGCGTTTTTCTACATTAAGAAGTAAGAATACATTTGTCACCACCCCAACTCCTCCTGCGGGTGTCGTAAGAGTCGACTAAGGGATTGAAGTGTCACTGACCATTTTACAAGATTGATGATGGGCAGCAGCGTCATCATGAAGCGTTTTTCCTAATCATTGCATGTGTTCCCAACTAAACAACGCATGTCGCGCGTGCCGACCGAGTAATGAACGGATAATTACTTGTATGCGTATACAAGTAGGCGCATTAGGAGGTAAATGCCCATAATCGCTACGCTGGGCAAGCAAAATACTTGACACCAACTGTAATTCATGTGTTAAAACGCACATCAGTGTACTTAGCTGTAGATCCCCAACCAGCAATGTATCCTCTGGTACCGGGACTTTCGAAATCTTTACTGATGTTGTTGTAGGCGATTCTCTGAGGAATGAAGTCGCAACCCTTCACTCTTTTGTAGAAAGAAATAGGACCCTCGGTCATGACAACCGCTATGTCGTTTACCATCCATCGTATGTTGTTGAAGACATGACCGTCAAAGCGATATGCTGAAACAAATTAATAGATAGATCGTAATCAATGGCTTTTGTGTAATTTGCCCCCTATTTCGCCTACCGGAATGTTCTATACGTATCAACCCAATATGTTTGACGACGAACCGAAATCTTTCATCCTTTGTAAGGCGAGGGCATGACATTCGTACATCAAGTGTTTCACTGTCTCCTTTTCCTCGCCAAACATTCTAGAGTCTGTGTTAGAAGATCCATTATGGCCAAAAGAGTTTTGACTCCAAAGTGTACCGTATGTGGCAATGGATGGCTTAGTCTAAGGCCTGAGTATACGCCTAAGGCCGGACCCTTACACTTAGTAATACACCCAAACATCGAGGTTGCATTCACGTCTGTTTTCTCCTCCAACCAAACGTAACGAAGCATTACGATTTTAAAGAAATAGTAGGTAGGTACTAGGTACTGTGTCAAGCTGATTTTATATGATTTTTAACCGACTTAAAAAAAAGATTTGTTTTTTAATCGAATGTGTATAACCCCGGGGTGGTCTTGTTGCCGCCACGCCAACTCGGGGTCTGATGATGGGATCTTAGAGAAATCGGTTGAAGTCGGTTTTATTTCGTGATTTGCTGATTATTGTATTAACTTTTATAATGAAACAGAGCGGCATGACGACTAGTCACTACTTACTTCTATGAACACATTTCCAAACAACTCTCAGAGCCCCGTTTTCAATGCAGGCGTTTGTCTCTGCGTGTGGAATCCACCTGTAAACAAGGTTTTTTTTTAAGATAGGTGCCTGGACTTCTGTGTATACCGAACACACATACATATTTACTGAACACAGGCTTCTTTATGCGTATAGACGTATTAGAAGGTAATACAATAATCCCAATACAATATGCCCCACTATGATGACGCTGCTGCCGATTACCAATTTTCAATAAATTAAAGTGGGGCGAGCGCCCTAGGTTGACTCTTACCACACCCATGGAAAGAGTTGGTTGTATGTTGGATGGATGTCCCAAAATATTGATTTATTCACTACGTGAATTTCTGATGAGGGACTACCGGCCTGTTTCACAAAACCCGGATGAATAATTGTAACCGTCGATAAAATTACCAAATTACCAAATACTATAACTGATTAGACCAGTTGGCTTCTATACTCTATCTCTGCTAACAGGTGAGCATTTCACGTACCTATGTGTTCCTGAAACCACGTAGAAATAAGTGATATCTTCAATACAGGCTGCGGAAGTGAGAACATATTGTTCTTCAATGATTACTCCGCCACAAACCCAGTTTTCGTCCACATTATCGTTATGACTAAGCGTTGGCCGCAGATAGACCTAAGAAATAAATAAAATCTAAAAAATTTAGTCTTGTTTCGTTTTTAGAAACTACGCCGCTTTTGTAAAAGTCACAAAAATTCTTAAGTTTTTATTATCTTATATGAATATAATGTCGGAGCATATTTTAGTTGGCACAGACTTGGTACGACAACGTCTAGTCATCAAACGCCAGAACTTTGCAATGTTTGCAATTAATTTGCAGTTAAAAGTTACAAATTCTACAAAACGACAAGCAAGTTTTGAGGTCCTCGGGATTAGTCTTTACTTGATCCATGCAGGTAGATATTAAAAGGGACGTCAGAAATTACCCGCCTATAAAACAGGTAGTTAATAACCTGACAGTAGGTATAAAAGGTCACTAGTGTTCAGGAATAAAAAAAATACGTTCAGTTTTCGTTTCGTTTAGACTACTCTATATTTTTTTTCTTTTTGCTATCAACCCATCACGTAATTAAAGTTTGTACGGATACGGAGCCAAATAAATGGGTGCGTGAGTCAAATGGACTCGCATTTGACCGGTTTTTATTTATAAAGAAGATTTTTCTTGTGTGAGTTTTATTGCACCCGAAATAATAGTATAATATTAAAAAAAACTCACCATGTAGGGCCTGGTGTCCTCAATTTCTTCACCATTTATAATTCTTCGGGTCTGCCCTAAAAATTCGTCCTCGTTTTCTGTTGTTATATTAGTGCTGAAATTGGCAGTTGACGTGGGAAGAGCTGTTGGGTAAACCCCTATGTCAGCAGTTTGTTGTATTGTTATAACCACTTACGTACCTAAATAATAGAACAAATCACTTGTTCTATTTTTGAAAAACATTGCTGAGGCGGTCATTCCATCAGTTTAAAGATACAGAGTTTAAATTCAACTGTAGCTGTACCAAAGTAAAGGATAGGTTAGGTTTTACTTGATACGTAATGCTCGGAACGATATAATTATATCGGAGCGAGCGCGATGACCTGTTTTACGTATCAAGTAAAATCTAACGTTGCCTATAATTGCAAAGTCATGGTACAGATACTGGCAACAAACAATAGACAAAGAGATTGGGACTGAAGTGACACAAGAATGATAACACAATAACCGTAATAGTTTGAATTTCCACGAACTTAAAAACTAACTGACCTGTGACACCTGGGTAACATTTACAGAAACCCAGAACTAGCAAAGATAAACTCAACATCGCCACTGTAAGGTTACTAAAGAAGCTAAATATTTAATTTTATGTCAGATAACTCATGTGTACGATTTCACACATGCTTGCATTTCTGATTAATTTTTATTACTTTCTGAGCATTATAAAAACCGGAATTCGTACTTGGGTTTTTATCGCGTTGCCTTTTTCAAGCTTTTATTTAGTTTCACCAAATGTCCTGATATTTGTGGTTTGTCAAATTAATGCGAGTTAGATTTTATCTACATACTTCCCGGCTACCAATGAACCACCTGAATTGTTGTGTACATAATGTTAGTCGGATGAAAATACAAAGTAATGACATGGAGCTGATGGTGATGGAGTCAACTGGAAGGTAGTTCCAGGCACTAGGGAATAAAATGACCCTATTAAATGCGAGCTCTCTTACAAGTACAATTTTGTTGTTTTTGACGTGACAACGTCTTATAAATTGGTTTGCCGGGTGACACTTCAAGAAACTGCGTTACGCTCCGCTCACGTTATGCGCTCACAATGAGAGCGAGTGAGAGGCACGCGTCCCTTCCACTCGGGCATGGTTAGCCCGCCTAAGAGCGAGAGAGACAGACATAAAAAGTCGTTGTCACGTAAAACTTTCGCCCGTATACCGACTTTACAGGCAACCAATTTTTTTTTATCTGTGAAGTATCGAAACTCTTCTATGGCCCAACATACAATTGACCGATTTTTAACATTGTTATCATGTTACCAAACATACAATGGCAACCCTCTCGTGTACCCGGACGTAATGAGGGCCTGAAGAGCCCTCCATGCCCTCGGGCACTCGGCGCGTTCGACCCGGAACAATTTCAGTAGCGTCTCTAGTACCGACACGTATGTTTACCAAGTGGCAATATTACATAAAGTACGTATACAGTATTATGCAGGAGCATGCAATGTGATATTCAGTAAAAAAAATGTTCGTGTTTATTAATTTTACCTACATTTTCATTAGCGCTCTGAACACATTTGTCTTATTTGTCATGGAATAATGATTCATCTTATTTCTTCTATTAGGTATTTATGCGTATCGACGCATTAAAATGACCCACTCTGGGCAAGCGGGTAGGCAATCGCAGTAGTGTAGTGTCCAATATGATGAAAGACTGAAAAAATATTGCGACATGAAAACAGAAGGCGGACATTTATTTGTGGAAGGCATTTACAATATCTCAATATTATACAAGATTAATTGTTGTAAAGAACGGACACGTTATAAATACGACTAGGTATACTCATGATTTTATTTCCTTGAAGCAATAAACTTAAACGGTAATAAATACAAAACAACATGGAAACAACTTAATTGATTGGACTTTTAATTTAGTCAAGTGAAAATAAAAGCAAGTCACTGCCAAATCTATTCACAGTAAAAAAAAAAATTGATTAAAAACTGGTTTCATCTAACAAGATCCCTCTTGGCGACCCGCCTCAGGGCCAGTCGACATCGGACACAGGTTTTCACTCGCCTGTTTTTATTTCCATATTTTCTAACTTCTGTCATCTACATGCCATACTAGTAAATGACGAAGGTAGTGCGTCTACGTATACAACAGCTTAGTGATAGATAGTCAAATTATTTTTTTAGACTGCCAAAAAAGATAAGAAATTAAAAAGTAACAACATTGTCATGTTCTCCTGTTGATAAGGACGAGACTGGTGTTGGCATACCAACGTATACAATATCTACTCATTTTTGAAAGATTGCATATGAAGTAAAAAGTTTAAGTACCCTTTTGAGTGCTTACAGACATGCTGAGGATTTATGGTAGCCTACAATGATATTTAAAATAATAAGAATAGTGAAACGATAGACATTCTAATAATGAATATTCCTTAGCAAATCTATATGGAACATTCACACTCTATAGAACTTACTATACAATTTATCTTAGGCAGTATAAATCTCTGCGTCAACACATTGCAACGTGATTGAGAATCAAAAATATCGGAACTGAGAAAGGACGAACATTTTGAAAGAATACACAAAGAACGGTCTGGCTAGATAGAGCCTGGAGACGCCAGCTTGACTGTACCCTCGTCATTTTTACTATTCAGTGCTAAAAAACAATTATTCCACAAAGAAACACCTTCATTTTGCACCCTATGACGAGCCAAATAAGATGTGAATTCAGAAAATTTTGATATCACACTAAGAACTTTCTATTTTTGAATTCTCAAAGTGTACACTCTTGGACACGAATAGCGGTACAATGGAATTTAATGGACTCCTTAAGCCAGATGCGTAAAATTTAAGTGCTGGTTGAGATTCGGATTGCTGCGTCCTTTATTCGTTTGGGACTTTTTATTGTGTTCTTTACTTGTAGAATTTGTGTAAATATACCGTGGGATGGCCTGGAAAAGGTAAAAATACATTTGTTAGGCTTGTTTACATGCCCTTCAACTAATGGCAACAAGTCAGTAAATATTATTATCTTCAATCGAATGACTCTTTAATGATAATGTATTATTAAAAAAACTATGCTAATTTAATTACTTTATTCTTATTCATCGTATGGGTACACCATGTATGATCACAAGTGATAAAAAATAGGACCTTATTCGTATTATATGTACCTACTTTGAAAACATAACTTTTTCGAGCAGAGCTAAGTGTCCACTAACAATAATGTAGGATTCTTTATTGCCTCGGAATAAAATGCGTGTCTTCGTTAAATTTTGATTTATTTTTACATCAGCTAAATTAATTTACATCTTTCACCTTTCACCACACCACGTTTGTTCGTTTTCCATTCACATTGTTCTCCCGCCCCTCTCGCACCGTCTACCATCCTTCTCTCATACATACGATCCGTTCCGCTCATCTTCTTACGGTCCGATCCTACAATAATAGCAAACTCACAAGTTTAAAAATATGTCCCTACTTAAATAAAAACTAGGTATATTCCCTTAGTTATAAGCACCTATTAGGGTGTCCCCTATTTTACGAGTTTTAGAAAATAATAACGCATACCCCCTAAATCGGTTTCTTTTACCTCAAAACACACTGAAAAAAAAAATCTGTTAATTTCTGTAACTGCAACCCGTGCCGACTTTCATGCCATTTTCCTATACAATGTATGAAAATGACCAAAATTTTTCTTCGTTTTTTTGATTTTTTTTCTATGGCATTTAAATATACTACTGTCTTATAAACATTTTATCATAAATTAACTTGATGAGAACAGAAAAACAATACATTATTATCAACTTACTGTCTGACTAATTTTTTTCATAGTAATTTGTATGGGAGTTTCAGATGAAAGTCGGCACGGGTTCCTGTTACAGGAATGAGCTGATTTTTTTTTTCATAGTGTTTTGGGGTTATAAATGCCGATTAAGGGGGTATGCGTTATTAATTTCTAAAATTCGTATAATAGGGGACACCCTAGCACCTATGCTATAAGTATTAAATAAGTTTTATCTAAATAATGTGTTTTGATGAGATCATAATTATTATACGTACCTTATTTTGTGTTCTTAGATTTTTGTCATAAGAACAATGTTCAAGTTTGATCTTGTACGCATAACAGTGTGAAAATGAAAAATACAATTCAAGAAGCTGCTTATTTTATAGTTTTCTTACTTTTAATTAGTTAATTTTGTTTAAAAAATAATTAAAATTAATTTGGACAACAAAATAATAATGTCCGACAGTGCACGTTGCTATCAGTCTAGTCAGGTGGGCCTTCAGCAAGAAGCCCCGGAAATAATACCGACAAGGTTATTGAAATTGAAGTTTTATTATCTATACAAAAGTTTGAATTGATTCATTGAAATAAAGAATGTAAAAATTACATTATTAGTATAGGAGTAAAATTTAATAGAGGATGTACTTGTAGAACTTTTAGCACAATTATGCACCTTAAATCTTGGGTAACAGATTCTTTACAATTTCAACAAAACAATGGAGACACAAGTCAAAATCAATAAAAACCCTGAACATATTGAAATTACCGGTTTGTAAACTAGGTACATGAAAAAACTACATATACAGTGTGTGGTCTTTAACACGGGAGAAAAATGAAATGAGTGACTCCTTAGACTATCAGCAATAATCCTGTAAAGGTCCCGGTGTTTCAAAGTGGTTAAGTTCGGAGATATTGTCATTCAAAGCTATGGACCTTTAGTACTGGATCTTGGCATCACGATGTCGTAGCTTGTCAGTCGCAAGACATCTTGATAGTATACCAGGTAGGAAGTCATAACAATCATTTTGTTTGCATTTTTACACTAATTTGATACGGTTTTAAAAAAAAACTTGTACATTTTTCAATGATTCAAAAATGATAAGTTATTGATAACTTTTAATTCAAGTAAATGAACCCATAATAATGAAAAATGCATGAACAAAAAATTACATTTTTTTTATTTTTTTTAAATTACAATATGTGGAAATGATTGTTGATCAGCTTATTAATGCACCGTTTAAATTTTCACCCCGGTTGTAGCCCACACACTGTATAAATCATTTTGTGAGACTAGAGTTCTAAGTGTATGGCCCAGTACCTACCTAATATGGAGGTTTACATTTTGGTACTTTTGATACTGACGTAGGTATAGGTACTGGAACTACTTTGTATAGGTGGCTGGTACATTCTTACATGTTTAACGGTTTATTATATTAAAATGTTTAAGACAATCCCAAAACATAACAAAACAATAAATATATCTTTCATTTCGTTCAGTCTGTCTTCGTTCTCGTGAAGTATCCCATTCAATGACAAGTATCGCCTTTGATCTGTCAAACACAGGCGTGGCACAAAAGGCATACTACTAATTGCCAGCGTCTAGTAATCAAGAGGGGGATAAGTAGGTGGGTGTAACGGAGCCATTCACACTGAAAGTGATGCTGCTTTTTAATGTTTATGAACAAGTATATTTGGAGTGCGTGGCAGTTAAGTAAGAATAGATTTGTCACCACCCCAAATCTTTCCGTGGGTGTCGTAAGAGTCGACCAAGGGATTGAAGTATCACTCATGTCTTTATATAATAATACATCAGCATCATCATTAGTGGACACACTAATGCCGCGGACACGACATTGGTCTATAGGCGACCGGCTTACCGGAAAACCATACGTGCGAGAGGGAGTATCCATATCGGCATCCCGCTCCAACTCATGGATTCACTCACCGCTGGTAAGCCCGGCCACGACATTGGTGTAAGGCGACCAGTGGCGAGTGAATCCATGAGTTGGAGCGGGATGCCGATATGGGTACGAGAGGGAGCACTATACGTTTTCCGCTAAGCTGGTCGCCTTAGACCGATGTCGTGGCCGAGGCGTTAAATACTGCGGTCGCCAATCCGCTTCCCTAGCCTGACGATTATGGGCATTTACCTCCTAATGCGTCGATAAGCATAGTTAATTGGAGAGGCCTACGTCCAATAGTGGACTAAAAGAGGCAGATGACTTGACCATGGTAAGCAACCAGGTGGGTTATTGTGGTCAGGCGTTAATCGTTTATCGTGCTACGCGTTACTTCCGCACTTGCATACTTGTTAGAACGCGTGATCGCGATGGCAACGACAATAAACGATAATACAGAGGACCATAAGCCTACTGTGTTTTGAAAATCGCAGTTATGGTGGTTTTCTCTGTATTGTTAGAGTCACTTAGTACCTAAACATAAGCCATAATTAAGCTCAGTGTGTCATTGTTTCGATTTGTTTCATGAGTATGATACTTATATGCATAGTAAAAAATATGAAAATATTTTTATTAGACTAAATCAGAACAGTACCTAAATGAAAACCTAAGCCCAGGTAATGTCAATATTGTCAATAAATGTCCTTCGTTGACTAAAATACGAAAGTTTCTGGTATGACTTATCTACATAAAAAAAACCTATCGTACGACAGCACACTGATACTTGGCCAGGACATTGGTTTAAGGCGACCGGCAGCGAGCGAATTCATAAGTAAGAGCCAAATGCTGATATGGGAACTTCCTCTCGCACATATGGTTTCCGCTAAGCCTTAGACCAATGTCGTGGTCAGGCCTTTAGTTGTTTTCGGCGTCGAAAAGGTCAATAATCTTGCCAGCGGGCCCAGCCTAGATCACTATCGTACATCAAAATGTCTATTGAAACGTCAGAGTGTCTACCCGTCCCAGACGAGCAGGTTTATGTAATGATAATGAAGCAACGTTTCCACTTTCACTGACTTATCATATATTTGGGGTTATTCGCGGATCGTCTAGAATGCAAAATGACTAGTTTGTTGTTTTGCCTAAACTGCAGTTTACCCAACGTGCAATCGATCTAAATCTCAAATGAACTAAAACGCAAAATGCCTACTTCGTATACTGCCTTCATAGCACTTTGACTAAAACGCAAAATGTCTGAACAGTTGAGTGCAAAAGTTTAATGATATAAAATCAAAAGATGAACTAGATGGCGTGGGTCATTAGTTATTAATCACCAATATTGATGATTCCTTTTCAGATTATAAGTAGAAAATATATTTTTTGCATACAAAGGGTTAGTACTTAGTAGCAAGTGGTTTACAACTCAAAACGTCTACAGTATTTTTTCCGTTTTATCATAACTTTAAAGCGATATCGAAGCGATATCCTATTCTGTAAAGTTTGGCCTTCAGCCATTTGCGGATACCTAACGAACCTAACCTACCTGTACCTAGTGACTGTTTGTGACTGTACTCGCAAAAACAAAAGATAAAAGTAGGCAAAATGCGTTCTTGTCGTTCTGCGTGTTGGGTAATTTGCTTTCAAGTCGATCTAAGGTTTTGGCATAATGCTCGATGGTCAAACTGCAATGTAGGCAAAACAACACACTTGTCATTTTGCCTTCTAGACGATCCGCGAATAACCCTATATTTGTATGTAAATTTGTTATAGTCGAATGAATGATTATATAGTCGTATCGTAATATCCATTAGAGGAAGTGCTTATATTGATTCTGTTTTAAGAATCTTAACAAAGCATACATCCCTATATTTCTAGTTCCATCAGCGGTATACTTATACAGTCAAAATGATAATGGTGTTTACACTTATTCTCCTTAGAATAAGGTTCAAAATTGTGTACATATTTGGACCGCATAAAGACATATCCCGTTCGATGACGAGTATCGCCTTTGATCTGTCAAACACAGGGACACAAAGGGCCGAGTGCTAATTGCAATCGTCATTCAATCGCGCTTCGAGGGTAAGTAGATGGGTCTAAGAGCATGTATGGGTAGAAAGTTAGAAACTTAACCTTTCGTCTGTGACCGTACCGTTATTTACATTTCTTTATACATCTTCAACGATTGTTATTTAATGAAAATGTCGAGAAACCTGCCTTGATCTTAAACGGACAGGTAATAATAATTGTTGTATACAATATGTATGTATTTGTTTTAATACAATACGCGAAGAAGGTGAATATCAATCTTCGATTTAAAAGCGTGTCGTGGAGTGGACCAGTAAGTTGGAACGAACTATTTTGGAGGGTATACTTTTAGGTTTAGGTATATTTATCCTCACATAAATGCAGTGTTTTACTTAGATCACTAACATGCACCGAATTATATCTGGTGGCACCTACAGTGACTCGAATTTATAATCCCTATCATTTTTTCGTTGTGGACACTGGACAGTATTTCAAGTTATTTCTTTATACTATTATAAATAGTAGGTATTCCGTCCCATTTCCCCAGTATAACCCTCCACAATTTTTTTTAGGTTCCTTAAGGTGAAAATTCCTTGGGATATGTTCTATTTTTTTATTTACGTACATTAATGCTATTTTGATGTGTTTTTAGCGTAAAATTTTGAATTTGGAATTTTTTATCCTACTTGTATCAAAGTGAGGACGCTAATTTTTTTGTCAGTAAATGCTTTATTTGTAGTAGGTAATACTTTTACAAAAAGAAATTAGTTAAAACACCCAATCGTTTTATTTTTATTAATAAATTTCTTCATTCCAGAATTTCTCAAAAAAAAAATTCAAAAATTCATAACTCGAAAACTACAAAAAATCGGCTAACATATATGGGGTATATTCTGATAGCTCCTGACGAGAGGAATCTAAAAAAAAATTTTTGACGTCAAGGTTTGGACCACCCTGTATATACTTTTCCTCTTAATTGCTCAAAGGTTAACTGGAAGAAATCCCTTGCAGGGAAAAGTTCGCCTTTGTACATTGCTTATATTTTGTTACAATTGTGATTTATATGTATTGCGTGTACAATAAAGTGTTAACTTACTTACTTACTTCATTCTGGTACACCTATAGTATCCATTGCAAGAATTTTTGTTTTAATTAGATTGAAAGCGTGAGCATGTGTTATATAGACTTTCTTTAAAATTATATCACAGTTATATAATTAGACTAGACTAGAGCCAAAATCTAGACGTTCATTATACGAAAGTTGTATACTCGTAACTCAACTTTCACTTGGATAGAGTCATTAACTTGCATAGTTAGTGTTAAGTTCTCTCATTCCTACGATATTTTTCCCCGGAAACAAAATATTTTTTTGAAATTTTAGTTTACAATTCTATAAACATTTTTAACCAGCTTCAAAAACTCTATGTATGGTCAGTCGATGTCTATATCTATGAGAATCGTGAATCGAATTTCCAAATTTATTTTTTAATCGAATGGATATAATACTGATATGGTCTTATTGGCACAAAGTCATTTTTTTTTCATTTGGTGATTATGATTAGTTGTTGCTTTTCACAAAAAGTCATGGAATATAAAAGGAAATAAATTATATTTATCTACGTATCATATTTATATTCTTGTTTTGTTCGATTATATTTATTGGGCTTGTATTGCTTAAATTTTACGGTGTTAGTGATTTAACTTTAAAAAAATTGTTTTTATTTTTTTTATTATTAGTAAACAACATTAATAACAATGACATAATGGTAGAATAAAACACAGAAAATATTTTTCTAGTATCTACCTCCCTAAAGTGAGAATGATTTTATTTATATGTGGTATGATTAAATTGGGGTTTTAAAAAGAAGAACTATCCGATTTTTTTATTATTTAATAGTTTTAGAAACAGCCGCTTTCTCCTCTACTTTCGATCCATGGGTCTAAAAAATAAGAAAAAAATCATGAGTACCTTGAAGAATACTTTAAAATAAAACTATTTTAAAGATAATCGGTCTACCCGTGTTTGAATAATTATGAAACCCTAAACTGAGCATGGCCCGACATGCTGTTGGCTGGTTTTATTTAAATATTACCGCTAATTATTCGTCTATAATTGCAAGGTAATTTAATCAATTGAATATTACCTATAATTAGGCAACGATTTTGTATGTAAGATACTAACGTAAGTTCAGTATAATTCTGAAATATTTAATCCGAACTTACGAGTGGAATTTAGGCATATTATGCGTTCAGAAAACGCGGGAAATGACCAAGATTACTTAAAAAAATAACTCTTTTTTCTTACATGTCTAGGATAGCAATCTATACTACAACGATAATACGAATACTTAGTACTTTGATACTTAGCATTGATACTTGAAAGTTTTAATTTAGTACAGCTATCATGTAGGATTTTGTTGCAGTATCAGTATGTGGAATTATAGTGTATTTTTGATATAAATCGCACGATACGACTGTGATCTAAAGAACTATGAGTATAAGGTCCTTATTTGTTTGTCTATGATTATAATAATATAAAAACAAAACAATCGAATACGTAAAGTTGTCATTCGTTTGTTGGTTTTTACTGTTACAAAAATGTAGGTAATTGTGGAAAGTTGCAATTCACATTTTAGTTCAAATTTTGAGTAGTAGGTAGAATTTTTGAGTAATAGGTAGGTAGGTACTCCTAGAATGTATTGCCAGAAAAGTCGAGAACCTAATATGGAAAAGTCTTCTGACAGTTACAAAAATATGCCCTAACCCCCTTATTTATAAAAGCGTCTTTTAACTTAGTAAGCCGCTAAGTATTTTTGTCCCTTTCGGTCTTAGAGATATTGATGAGACTAAAAGGGATTCCCTAGGGAATTTCACTTTTCTATTACTCCCGCGATGCAGGCAAGTAATGGCGCGCTTAGAAAGCAAGTATGATGAAAAATACGCTAATAGGATTATTATAACAACATGATACTAAATTATAATAATTTAAGGCAGATAAGCAACGGAAATCCAGGATAATCTCGATCACGGATTTGCTTTAGATTAATCCAGAAGTTATACAATGTAATTGATTATTTTTAGGTAGGTATCAATTAACAAATTGATGGATGAACTTAACAAAGTTTGAAAACTATTGTAAACAAGTAGGATAGTTGGTTTTTATCCAAGCCGTTGTTTGTTTGGAGGTTTGAATAATATTTATTTACATTTGTATATTTAACGGAATTCTGTTAGTACGTAAGCATGACGAAGCTTCTTATTTGCTGTTTACACTCTCTTGTTTACAATCCTAATAATACTATCAAACTAAGATCCTACGCAAAAACTGAGGGAAGAATTGGTTTTATATTCAATAAAGTTATTTCGAGAAACATTCGCGGGGCGATATTTTAGTGTGTCCAGGGAAAAAGAATAATATTGGTAAAAAAAACACTACCTATTTGAAAGTTTGTCGTGAGACATTGAACTATAATACTTTTTCATTGTACCAAGTAATAATTATTACAATTAAGTGTTAGAAAATATAAATAAGAAGTGAACCTTCGTGTTTGTATTAATTAAGTATAGTCTACTTTTAAAATCGTGTAACTTCAAATTCAAAGAGGCCAATGATAACGTAATAGTACATTTCCTAACTAGTGCGAGAAAACTTTTTTTCGGCGAGGGTGAAAGTTGGAGCCCGAGTGAAACGAGGGCGACAATCACCCGAGTTAAAAAAAGTTTTTGCACGTGTAAGGGACGATTTTTTTCATAAAAAGTGCGTCAAAAAGAGAAATTACCGCGCAAAGTTCGTTTTTGCGCACTAGTTAGGAAAAAAATATTTTCAGAGACCAATGTTCAAAGAAAACAAAACATTTCTAAAATGAGATAAAACCTAATTGAAATAATAGATGGCATACCTATACAAAAGAAATTATGCGAAAGCTAACCAATGCACGTCCTCAGCTTAGCGGACACCGGCATCGACCGGAACCGGTATTTTCTCTATACAAAAAGAACGGTTCGAATTTAGTTTTTTTCCCTTTTTCGGTACCTACATAAATTCTAAGCCAATAGAGTAATTTAAAAATATGATATTGTAAATTACATAAAATATTGAGTAGTACATAAGAAATATAAAACATTTTAAAATATTGGGCTATTTCGAGGTTTTTGTAAAATAACGGTTCCGGTCTTTGGACACCGGTGAATTTCTCGGGTATATGCAGTCTGTTATAAGTTATAAGGCTAGGCGCCTTTGACCGTACTCTGAAGGGCAAACAATACGTGCTAGCCGCTTCTTATCCGAATCCCTTTCGACTCAAATAAATAAAAAAATAAAACAATTTAAGTTGTTATATGTATATAAATAAAACCCATCGGTGAACGACCAGGTGACATTCGCCATGAACCCAATGTTAAATCTCGAATAGATTTTATTTGTTTTTGTTGTGATACAACGTTAACTGAATTCTAATAAATATATTCAAAACAAATCCTCCTACCAGCATTATCTTTTGTCTATATGTTTTTTAGTTGTAATGTCACAAATAACCGACGTAAAAACTTTAAGTTCACAGGGCACCAGCGTGCGCAAATTGCTAAAATCGCGAACCATCTGGTTGACGTAATTTCAGATAGAAAAGCTAGAAACTTCCTCGCACATCAGCATTGTGATACAAACACGCCGTCAGCGGCCTAGGGTCAATGGTACAAAGACCTGTAGGCTTAGCACAGGATACTATCCATCCCTCTTTTATTCATATAGTTAGTAAAAGATGGAAAATCTATCTCGTGGCGACATATTGACATACCAATCATGTGTTAAGCGTACTGGTATAGATTTAAGATAGGTTGGTTTCATTTTATTTTACTTAATGAACTTGTATGGTAAATATTTACATATATAAATAAACAAAGGTTTTGACGTATTATTTGAAATACCTCTTGAAGATTAAGGTTTCTAGGGTTTAACTAATAGCCACATAAAGAGAAAACTATAAAAAATAAGATAATCGAAACTCTATAGTACCTGGTGTCCCTGACCTGACAACCAGTTTAGGAGTACCTAAATATATCGTGATAATCTTTCAAAAATTAAACCGTCTAAAATAATAAGTGGTGAACGCGAATGGGGCATACGAAACTGTTGCGACTGTTCAAGAATGAATACCGAAAACAATAAAAATAAATATTTTTTTATAATAAAAACCACTCTTTAAAAGATGAAAATTGTGTCAAATACGGTATAAAACCTGGATGCTTAGCCAAGTTGCCAAGCGCTAGCGCTTAGTAGCGTATCGTAGTTTTCCCTCTGTGTCACTCTTTCATATTAGAGCGACAAAGACAGTTAGCTGCGATTGACGATTAAGCGCTAGCGATTGGCAACTTGGCTAAGCATCCAGGTGCTCCATGACATCATTGCACCAATTTCAATAAGTAAAATAGGTTTATACCCTTGTGTAGGTATCCTTCAACAGTCACAGAACATTAACTGTAATAAAGAAATCGCAGTAAGGACTTAGACTTGGCATGACTTTGTCTAGATTTAATTACTTTTTAGACATAAAAAGGCAGCTCTATCGAGACTTGGCTAGTTTTTAACAGATTTTTTTGGTGGGATATAATCTTATAGGTCCGTAGTCCCATTTTCCCTGGGTGCACAGATTTATCGATAACAGCATCACCGCGTCGACCCTCGCGTTGCCCCCGGGCCGACCCCGGCTCGTCGCATTGCTCGTCTTCTCGGATCCCGGCGATAATGCGATCCCACGTCACGGGACTCCGCTATTCAATTAGATTGTCTCGCCGACCGTCGCTGAACTGATACTTGTCGAAACTCGAAACGGACCAGCGTTAGCTTTTCTTCTTTTGTGGCGTTAGGGAAATCGAAAGGGTAAAAAGGAAAAATATTGCGTTGTTTTGTCACTGATACGTTCTTTTTTACCCTTGCTATAATGCATATTCTGGCCTGAACTTTTATTTTCATCGCCAAATCATTAAGTATAAAAATGGGTCCATATTGGCTGATACTATTTTTTCTTCGATTATTTCTAATAATACCACTTTGTAATCATAATCATCATTACTCCGAAAATTTTATGTTCGTAATGATTCATATTTCTTATGTTTAAACGCATCTTTTCATCACTCAGATTTATCTACCTACCTACGCATAAGCTTATTATAAAATAAATTGTTTACAGTACCTACTTATATATACATTTTCCTAGAATCACTTATCCTCCTGGGGTCAGAAGTACTAATACTAGGACAAAATCGGTTTGCAGTGAAAGCCCAAGTATCAAAATAAATAAATACTTGATGTCAAGACCCAGCGTGATAGTACTAGGACAAAATATTTACACCCTCCAGGTGTATTTGAATTACCCGCCGTGTCAGTTTGATGTTACTGGTTAGTCTGTATATATATTTGGCATTGTGGCAGCATTGATTGAAGTGGGCGGGGAGTGATATTTTCGGTTTTCTGTCACAAGACGTCGAGCCAATAACGCATGCAAAGAGAAGAGGTTAGTTTAACCTATTATTATCGTTATAATCTTTACTTTTTACTCGCTAATATTGATTTTATTTTCGAGATTAAGAAATAAATTATTCGTATATACCGTTATTTTAATTTAATTTTGTATATTTTAACATGATTATTGTAGGAAAATATATTCGTACTAGTACTAGTACACTGGACAATCATACCATAAATTGCTTTTCATGTTTATTTACTATCCTCCTTACTCTAATGTATTTACTTGTCCGTATGACAAAGAAAATGATAGATATTTATCTGGAAATTAGCTTATTTTTTCCTAGTATTAGGCCGTCGGGGTTATAAGGTTTTTTTCCAACTCGAAAAGATGGTCAAGTGTTGGACTTACCCCAGCAGTCCGATTTTGAAGACGAAGATGATGAAATTTTATATTTTATATCTTTTTTTATAGAGACTGTTCCTTTTTCAGTACTTTTTTTTTTAAAAAGACGTTCGTTATGTTAAAAAAAAATATTTCAAAAAGTTTTTTTTTTTTTATTTGACTTTTTTCATTGGAAAATTTAAGTTTCTGCTTTGAAGCATGCAATTCTTTTGTATCTGGATGATGAAAGTGATGATTAAGTTGTTAGAACTCTTGTTTCTGTAAGATTTTCAAGTTTGTATCATAAGTAAAAGCCTATTGTTCTAAATATAGAACAAAAGATAATGGTGTTTTTTTTAATTTCCTGACAAGCCTAAATCAATATTATAACACCCTCAAAATATTAAACTTGTATTCGTTACGGTTAACCAGATATGAACAATGGTTGGTCTGGGCGTTCAGGACTTTATTAATTAGTTCTAATATTAGGACATTGGGTCTTCCTCGGATGTACCCTCTAAAAAGTTGGGCCTTAGGAGGTTATAGTCAGAGACCTCATAGCATTAGAAGTTATACCGAAAGCTACAATGAACCTATATTATTCTGTGAAGATCGCAGTTCTTACCTAACTCAACCTACTAAAAGTTCGTATCTGTAGCCTATATGTATTTCTATTTAAATGACTAATTTCATACAAGTGAATAAATCAAAGTTTGTAACTATTATAACATAAAGGTCACATTTCCTCAGTTTATTTCCAGTATCCCTTGAGCTATTTTCGTGAACAAATATGAATATTTATACTTTGATCACTTGTAATTATTTAGTTTGGGGAGTCTCAAAGGGTTTATATTTTACGATTACGAGACTAGTCCCGGGTTCAATAGTGACAAAATTTCTTGGCAAACCAACAACATATTGAAACAGGTTTCTAGTGGTTTGTACGTCTGATAATAAAACGAGTATGTAGCTAAATATAAACAGGGTTTATCCCAGTATAGATGGATATGCTACAGTTTATATCTAGTTTTACCTTCTACTTGACCTGACAGGTGATGTAAACCGAGTGACGCACAACAACATAATTTGATTTGAAATGTAAAAACATATTATTTACATAATATCCACTGTGTAATGTATAATTATCTATATAATCCCTCTCTTACAATTTAGAGATGAGAAACATTCATTTGCTTTGGCATCAAAGCTTTAGTTAATGGTAATTTTCGAACCCGGATCTGTAGCCGTACGTACTATGAGTTGGAAAGTAAAGGATACGTTAGGTTTTACTCGATACGTAATGAATTTTATCGCGCTCGCACTTACATATTGGAGCGAATGCGATGGCCTGCTTTACGAATCGAGAAAAACCTAATGTTACCCGATACGCGCAAAATCACTGCGTTACTGCGGCCCTACCGCGAAAAACGAAATTTGTAAATTTCGAGGATTTGTCTCTCTCACTCTAATGATGCCTTTGTTTGAGTGACAAAGAAAAATCCTCGAAATTTACGATTATCGATTTTCGCGGTAGGGGGCGCTGAAGCTAAGATGCCATGCGCTGACGCTCAGTAGCGAATAGGAGTTTTGTCGCTCTTTTACTTTCTTTTATCAGTGCAACGGACAAAAAACATTTTTTGAGCCTTAGAAATTGTTATTTTGACTAAGCATTCTGATCACAAAATATAATAGATCTTGATTTGTAAGTATCGTTAAAAAGTATCTCTTGTGTCTAAACTATTGGACAATTAAATATCACAGAAGAGTATTAATTTTTAATCGTACTTATTTATCTCTGACACATCACACACACATACACATCATCAACCTTTCTCAGTCTACTGCTGGAAGTAGGCCTCTCCTATTAACTATGCGTATAGATGCATTAGGAGGTAAATGGCCAAGCTGGGCAAGCATATTGGCAATATTTAGTAATGTGTTGGCGATATCAGTAGCTAATATTTCCACTATGATAACGCTGCTGCCCATCATCAATCAAATCAAAGAATAGTCAGAGACAACTTACACGAGTCGGAATCCCTTCGTCGACCTTACGACACCCGCGGGAAGAGTTGGGGTGGTGACAAATGTATTCTTGCTGTCGTCACCACATGGCTATTACTCTGCCTATCTATCTAATTAATAAAATATCATAAGTCACATCGCTTGTACTGTGTAATAGGGAAGACCGGCGTTAGTTGGCTATAAGGACAGGTAGACTAACTAGCAATCCGAGCAACACGAAGTCGATCAACTAATTGTGAGTGACCGTTGTACTCTAACCTCCTGCCGCCCAGAGGCCTATTAAAAGGTGTCCTTAAACAAAAGAATTTATATTCTATTTCCTACATTATTAATTCAAAATTCTCTGGTAAATTGTATGATCTGGCAAAATTGTTTGGGTGGCAGGACGATATAGTAATGTCTACTATTCTTTGTGTTCATTATTAAAAGCATTTAAAATTTCAATATTAGATGTCATATTATATGTCAAAGAAAATATACCGCACTTATTGCTTTGCTTGCCCCTTGGAGTATGGTCAAAGACGCCTAGCCTTATAACAGATAGCATATACCCGAGCAATTTGACCGATGTTCGCTAAGCTGGAGTGGCCGAGTGGTTTAGGCATCAGCCGCAAAAGCTGGGTACGTGCTTTCAAATTACACCACCGGCGTTGAACAACTTCGGTAATTTTTCTTTGGTATATGACATCTAATTAAGTTTGGATAATTATATTGATTTAAACTTTCACGATTATCACTCATATTTTAAAGACAAACGTCCCGTTTGTCTTTAAAATATAAGTCCGAATAGTCTATTTTCTTTACGTTAAAACCGAAAGTTGGTCAACTAGCCCGGTCTCCCCTATTGTACGTTAATATTATATAATTCTAATAGTTAAGTAGGGGTCAAGATTTGTGAGTGGTGTGGGCGTGGGCCCTAACAATATTAGCGGAAGTCAAAGCATTGTTTGTTTTATTTACGTAACTTTGCAACATACTTATACATATTATTTCCCGACAAAATAATAATATTAACATATTATGTAAGAAACAAAAATGATGCAATTGACATGCAAATTGACCTTTTCATTATGCATACAAATGTACTGCGTCGGCATCGCACCATCATCGGTTGCGAGCGCTGTAGCCGAGCCATGAGTTGTCAAGTGCCGCTTACGTTAGGTTTACTCGATACGTAAAGCAGGCCATCGCGCTCACTCCAAAATCTCTGTGCAAGCGCGATATAATGCTTTCACCATCAGCCTATATCAGTCCACTTGACTGCTGGAGTAGGCCTCTCCTATTAACTATACGTATAGACGAGACTGTCGACCACTTGTATGCGCAGGATACTGGAGTTTGTCGGACACATAGCCAGAACCTTGAACAGCTAATAGTCACTAGGAAGGTTGTTGGCTAACGACATATGGGCCGCAGTCCTACAAAGTTGGTCAGATCAGGTTAGCTCCGCTCTGGATGGCGGGACACCCTCAGAAAGAAGTTAATCCTAAGAGGACTTCACGACCCTCAGCATTGAGGAATACGACGCAAAGAGGAGGACAGACGTATGCTACGCTCTAAGCAGGTTAGCTCGCGTGCTACCTCCGAAGGAACTCCGGTCATGTTACTACGCACTTTTCCACTCCTCGATGTGTTACGGCTTAGAACTATGGGCAACGGCTGCTGAATGGCATCGTGTCTTTATTTTACAAAAGCGAGCTATACCTACGCATAATCTCACTAGTTCCGCCTCACACTCCAGCGCAAGAGTTATTTACACAAAACAACATCTTTACACTACCTTCTCAATACATTTATGAAGTTGCAAAACACGTCAATCAAAACCTGGACTCGTTCCCGTGCAAAATGATCACGCGCACAAGACATGGCTCCAAACACCAACTCCGCACTGAACCTATAAAACTGACCAAGTCATCCAAAATCATGTCACAGGTTGGACCTAGGTCCAACCCTAGGTTTATAATAAGTTAATAAGCTCCCAGCGGAGATAAAGAATGCAGGTAGCACAACACTATTTTTAAATAAATTAAGGAAGTGGCTTTTGCACCAAAATCATAAAACGAGTTATGATTTTAATGATTATTTCAATCTGCCTGACATTTTATAATTTAAATACTGGAATAATTACATCTAATTAAATTTTTCGAATTATTATTGACATGTACCTACCTTGACTAATTAATTTATTATTGTATGACATTTATTTTTAAAATGTAATCGAATCACAATTGTCATGTACAAACTTACACTAAAATTAGGTTTTTTCTTTTTATTTTACCATTTTGAATGTATAATAACTTGTTGACATGTAATATTTAGAATATTATAAATAAATGACTATGACTATGACGTATTAGGAAGTAAATACCCATAATCGCCACGCTGGGCAAGCGGATTGGCGATCACAGTAGTGACGCTGCTGCCAATCATCAATCAAACCAAAGCATAGTTAGTGGCCTTTGTAGCCGTACCATAAATTAGCAAGTAACGTTTACATTAGCGTGTATTCAATACGAGCATGATGGACTACTTTATGTATAAATTAAACGTTTTGAAGACTTGGGCGAATTTAGCGCAAGTCTACTAGATGCGATTACTTCATTGTAGCAACAAAATACATTAAAATTTTAATTCAGTTTTTGTGGCTGACTCATGCCTTCGAATATGTAGAGAAATCGAATAGGACCGATCTCGTATTAGAAGTCAAGTTGTATTTTTTATATATTTACAGAAAATACGAGTCGAATGTTATTTATAACTTTTTTTGTAACTATAATAAGCCAGGCACAAGTGGTGAGCATGTTTATGTAATGAAAAAATGTGTTAATTTAGCATAAAATATAGAACTTCGTCGCAAGCATTATTTTTTATGACCTGATTAATGCGCAGAATAAACACGTGATGTGATAAGTCACGTGGAACGGTCTACATTAGCGTAGGTATAAAGATGAACGTGTGAAATATTTGATATACATATATTATAATCATAATTTATTTATATCACAGATGGTTAGGCTTTATTTTACAGAGAGCGTTAACAGTTCGACCAGACGATCGGTGGGTTGGGTGTCTGGGAAGTGGGGACCCATCCAGCGTTAATAACACCGCGGCAGCTCATAGTAAGTAATCATAAATACTTATATATTATATTATGGATCATTACTAAACTGTCAAATGGCAACTATAGTCTCGTGCTTATGCAGTTTCATACTTGCATGCAACATGGCAGTTAAGTAACTAGGTAATGTACATAGACTTGGAGTACTTTGAGTTGATTGCTGTTTTGAAAATGTTATTCCTTAAACTCACGAGTTCAACTTCAGTAAAATTTGGAATGTATGTCCACAGCAAAAAGATAAAAGTCGTTAATATATTTTTGGAACCAAATGTACATAGCATTTGTGTTTGCAAATACTTTAAAAATGTTAACATGCACATGCAGTTACTGTTCTTTGATAGTAACCATAAATTAGTAATCATAATTATTTGCACTACATTATTTTAATTGTTGTCTACCTACGATTATAATGGTTCAAGTGACCCACGAAGAAATAATAAGAGGAAAATGTGTGATGTTATGTCATAAGGAAAAACCTCCCAGGTTACGGCACATTATTTATTTTGTATGGTTCCTAAAATAGGTATATAAGGTAGGTGAGACTACTTTGCAACTATTGAACGACTTTATAATTAATTAATTATTCATTTTCATCTTGTGTTGTGTTTCCAGATCACGCATGGCAGATACCGCAAGCATTATCGTCAAGACATTACATATACAGTGTGTAAATATAATACGGGCGATCAATTAAACCAGGCATGGGATTCATTAGTGTAATCATGGATCACAAGGTTTTTTTAAAGTTACTCTTAATTATGGCCCCACAGATTTTTTTTAAGATTATCGGAGCAGCAATGTAGGTACGAACATTTGTTATTGTTGATATGGCAGTTATGTCATCTGCTTTTGAAATTAGCTGTCAACGAGTGCTTAACTCGCGTATGTTGCTCTACATTGCACGCTGAATTATTTTGTATGGAAAATTTTGTTGCTCTTATTTTAAGTAAAAGTTATTTGAACGTACTTGTTGTGTCGTAAACTAACACCAGTTAAGAGCTTCGCCCGTATTAGACTTACACCCTTGTATTATAGGCCATGTGGTGGAGGCAGTAAGAATACATTTGTCACCACCCTAACTCCTCCTGCGGGTGTCGTAAAAGTCGACTAAGGGATTGAATTGTCACTGACCATTATTTGTTACGAGTAAAAGATTGATGATGGGCAGCAGCGTCATCATAGTGGACGCATTATGCGATTGCCAATCCGCTTGCCGAGCGTAGCGATTATGAGTATTTACCTCTTAATGCGTCTATACGCATAGCTAATAGGAGAGGCCGACGTCCAGCAGTGGACTATCATAGGTTGATGATGATTATATTATACACGTTGCTAACAAAAACGTGATACAAAATAAAGAATGAAGATACAAAAAACAGGAATCTATTAATTATTTTGAATACATACGGGGCTAAAATTTATGAACACTCAAAAAAATCACTTGTCTGATATTGCATACCCACTATAGTCCGTGGGCTAGTCGGTCTGAAATTAGAAAACGGTATAATTTGGGGGTACCAAGTGTCCTTTTTACAGTAGTTAGACATATTCATAAGGATGTTAAAAAAGTCTGATAGACATCTCAAAGTGGTAGCTAATAGGCATACGGGCTATTTCAAGATTTCCGTTGTATGACAGGTATGGTTAAAATTAGGAGGTACAAATTTTCCTTTGCACGGCTGTTAGGTAAGCTTATAAAAACGTCAAAAATGCAAGATTGCCATTTATAAGTGCTACCTAACAAAAATGGGGGCCAATCAAAGATGGTGGATCTCAAGTTTTACAAAATCAAGTATATCTCGAGAACTATTAAATATATCTAATTATTCTCTTGAACAAAATTAAAGGCATATCTGTAAGCTTCATATTTTGCATATACACCATATTGCTAAAACCAACCAATAATTAATTATGACCAAATTTATGAAAATTTCGTGATTTTTATTTTTTTTGTGTCGTGTTTTTACATAGTAGTCATGACGCTAGAAAAATTAAATATTTTTTTAAAGATAGTGTATTTATTAGGCTTTCATTTGATGTATATAAATTGTTGGCGGTATTAAAAAAAAGACCCATAAAAAATATTTAAATGAATTGTAGTCATAATCCACCGTATACTTAGTGATTTAAGAGGCGATTTTTTTATATTTTTCAATCTTGGTTATTTGAAATAAGCACTATTATTTACCAGTGGCACTTCCATCGCCTCTTAAATCACTAAGTACGAGTATACTCGTACGGTGGATTATGACTACAATTCATTTAAATATTTTTTATGGGTCTTTTTTTTAATACCGCCAACAAGTTATATACATCAAATTAAAGCTTATTAAATACATTATCTTTAAAAAAATATATAATTTTTCTAGCGTTATGACTACTATGTAAAAATACGACACAAAAAAAATAAAAATAACGAAATTTTCATAAATTTGGTCATAATTAATTATTGGATAGTTTTAGCAATATGGTATATATGCAAAATATGAAGCTTACAAATATGCCTTTAATTTTCTTCAAGAGAGTAATTAGATATATTTAATAGTTCTCGAGATATACTTGATTTTGTAAGACTTGAGATCCACCATCTTTGATTGGCCCCCATTTTTATTAAACGGTTTTTATTAACTTCACCGCGTATCAACTGTCGTCGATGCTTCAAATCTTGTGATCGATTTTTCGACCACTTCTACTGCACCGAAATCAATAAAATTTGGAACTCATATCAAGTCCCCATGACAATGCATTATTATAATATTTGTATCCTTGTATCCTCAAAGCCTGATGCTGCAGACGTACTGCTTACCTTAACCGAGAGTGTTAGACACGTGAAAATTAAAGTATAGCATGTTTGGCATAATCAAATGCTAACAGCCTGATCTTGACTTCCGACTCCTCACTCCTGATGCTGCAGTACTGCCTACAATAACCGCAAGGTTTACCTTTTATCGAGATCTTGATTTTAAAGAAGTTATTTAGATATTAAGTAGAGACATGCGAATTCAATACTAATGTCCAACTCCTCAAATCTGATACTCCAGTGTTACTGCCTGCCGCAACCGCTAGGTTTAGCGATATGTAGATTTTTAAGAACTGCTTTAGATATTTGGTAGAAACATATGGATTTAATTATCATCATCATCATCATAATATAGACCTCCCCCAAAGATTGCCACAAGAACCGGCCCTGTGCCACCCGCATCCAGCGACCTTCACCGGGTCATGAGTCCACCTTGTGGGGGGCTTACCCACGCTGCGCCTTCCGGTACGTGACCACCACTCGAGAACCTTACCGCCCCAACGGCCATCGGCCCCACGCGCAACGAGACCCGCCCACTACCACCTCAGTTTAGCGATTCGAAGAGCTATATCGGTTACTTTGGTTCTGCTGCGGATGGCCTCATTTCTAATCCGATCTCGCATAGAGACTCCTACCATAGCCCTCTCCATTGCCCTTTGGGTGACTTTGAGCCTTCTTATAAGGCCCATTGTAAGCGACCACGGTTTACAAGTAGTACCGTATGTCATCTCTGGCAACAGCATACACTGACTAAAGACTTTCGTCTTCAAATCCTGCGGAACATTGCACGAAAAGATACAGACGGATTTAATATGAGTTCCAACTCCTCAAACCTGATACTGCTGAGACACGCGCCACTGCCTGCAAACATAGCCAGGTTTATCGAAATGTTGATAGAGTGACAGCGTCAGTGGTTCGCGTAGGGCAAGCCGCCAGGCCTGCGGCCCTTCAGCTGATAGAGTGATATCGTGATTGGATAGCGTAGGGCGAGCCGTTGGGCCTGCGGCCCTCCAGCTGATAGAGTGACAGCGTGAGTGGATCGCGTAGGGCAAGTCATCGGGCCTGCGGTCCTCCAGCTGATAGTGACAACGTGAGTGGATCGCGTAGGGCGAGCCGTCGGGCCTGCGGCCCTTCAGCTGATAGAGTGACAGCGTGAGTGGATCGCGTAGGGCCTGCGGCCCTCGAGCTGATAGAGTGACAATGTGAGTGGTTTGCGTAGGGCGAGCCGTCGGGCCTGCGGCCCTCCAGCTGATAGAGTGACAGCGTGAGTGGTTGGCGTAAGGCGGGCCGTCGGGCCTGCGGCCCTCCAGCTGATAGAGTGACAGCGTGAGTGGATCGCGTAAGGAGAGCCGTCGGGCCTGCGGCCCTCCAGCTGATAGATTGACAGCGTGAGTGGATCGCGTAGGGACAGCCGCCGGGCCTGCGGCCCTTCAGCTGATAGAGTGATATCGTGATTGGATAGCGTAGGGCGAGCCGTTGGGCCTGCGGCCCTCCAGCTGATAGAGTGACAGCGTGAGTGGATCGCGTAGGGCAAGCCGTCGGGCCTGCGGCCCTCCAGCTGATAGAGTGACATCGTGAGTGGATCGCGTAGGGAGAGCCGTCGGGCCTACGGCCCTCCAGCTGATAGTGACAGTGGGAGTGGATCGCGTAGGGCGAGCCGTCGGGCCTGCGGCCCTCCAGTTGATAGAGTGACAGCGCGAGTGGATCGCGTAGGGCGAGCCGTCGTGCCTGCGGCCCTCCAGCTGATAAAGTGACAGCGTGGTGGATCGCGTAGGGCGAGCCGTCGGGCCTGCAGTCATCCAGTTAATAAGACAGAGTATGAGTATACCCCTCGGGTTCGCGTAGGGCGAGCCGTCGGGCCTGCGGCCCTCCAGCTGATAGAGTGACAGCGTGAGTGGTTGGCGTAAGGCGGGCCGTCGGGCCTGCGGCCCTCCAGCTGATAGAGTGACAGCGTGAGTGGATCGTGTAAGGAAAGCCGTCGGGCCTGCGGCCCTCCAGCTGATAGATTGACAGCGTGAGTGGATCGCGTAGGGAGAGCCGTCGGGCCTGCAGCCCTCCAGCTGATAGAGTGACATCGTGAGTGGATCGCGTAGGGAGAGCCGTCGGGCCTGCAGCCCTCCAGCTGATAGAGTGACATCGTGAGTGGATCGCGTAGGGAGAGCCGTCGGGCCTACGGCCCTCCAGCTGATAGTGACAGTGGGAGTGGATCGCGTAGGGCGAGCCGTCGGGCCTGCGGCCCTCCAGTTGATAGAGTGACAGCCCGAGTGGATCGCGTAGGGCGAGCCGTCGGGCCTGCGGCCCTCCAGCTGATAGAGTGACAGCGTGAGTGGATCGCGTAGGGCGAGCCATCGGGCCTGCGGCTCTCCAGCTGATAGAGTGACATCATGAGTGGATCGCGTAGGGAGAGCCGTCGGGCCTACGGCCCTCCAGCTGATAGTGACAGTGTGAGTGGATCGCGTAGGGCGAGCCGTCGGGCCTGCAGTCATCCAGTTAATAAGACAGAGTACGAGTATACCCCTCGGGTTCGCGTAGGGCGAGCCATCGGGCCTGCGGCCCTCCAGCTGATAGAGTGACAGCGTGAGTGGATCGCGTAGGGCGAGCCGTCGGGCCTGCGGCTCTCCAGCTGATAGAGTGACAGCGTGAGTGGATCGCGTAGGGAGAGTCGTCGGGCCTGCGGCCCTCCAGTTGATAGAGTGACAGCGTGAGTGGATCGCGTAGGGCGAGCCGTCGGGCCTGCAGTCATCCAGTTAATAAGACTGAGAGTATGAGTATACCCCTCGGGTTCGCGTAGGGCGTACCGTCGGGCCTGGATTGACCCTTTCGGCCCTCGGTTCGCGTCGGATTTTCCGTCAGACCCGTGGTCCTCCGGTTGGTCGACGGAGAGTATGAGTTTATAATTTTATAGTCTCGAAATACGAGTTGTATAATTTGTACAATATAAAAATGTACACATGATTTTCTCAATAAACCAAAATGATTGATATATTCCTTATTGTCAGATCTCTGTTATCAAAGGTATTGTATGAATAACACGTCCATTTGAGATACTTCGGGCACGGGCATTCAAGCTTACATTAACCACGCCTTGCCTTTGGTTTTCATTTGTCAATCGAGATATTTAATGAAAAAAATTTAGTGTCGGATTTCTAAAAATATCTATTCAGTAGGGATTTCCTTCTCTTTACACATAAAATAATGTCCATTACGTTTACAATACGTGTCGTGATTTGTGATGAAAGCGCGAGAGTATAAACGCTAGCATGCATAATTGTATCTTTGATCTTGAATAATTAGGTATAATATCGGAAATTAATTTAACAATTGCACTAAAAACTTGAAAATAAAATAAGTAAAAAAAGTTTTAAGTTAAACGGTTTTTATTGCACCAAAAACTAGAAAATAAAAATTTGTTATAACTAACCGTAGATGCTACTTTCTGTAGATTACTCACGTGTAACTATTATCACTGTAGTCTTCCCAAGTCGGATGCTGAAAGCCACGTTTAGCCTCTATGTCAGTGGATTAAGCGTTACCTAATCGGAAACTTTTACCAAACTGAAATAAAAAACGTGGGGCGTTATTGTAAAGAAACATACAAGTTCAAAATAAGTAATTCGATTAATCTTGCAATTAATCATCGATCTGTTCCAATACTTCTACAAAGGTAAATAGCTTTTATCAAGGACAGAACAAAACTTATTACACTAATTGCTGTCCTGATTTCTATGTGTGTTCTTATATAATATAGTGACTTAATCACACTTGCGTACGCCCCACGTTTTTTTTTTCAGTTTGGTAAAAGTTTCCGATTAACGCTTAATCCACTGACATAGAGCCTAAACGTGGCTTTCAGCATCCGACTTGGGAAGACTACAGTGATAATAGTTACACGTGAGTAATCTACAGAAAGTAGCATCTACGGTTAGTTATAACAAATTTTTATTTTCTAGTTTTTGGTGCAATAAAAACCGTTTAACTTAAAACTTTTTTTACTTATTTTATTGTTAGGTAGCACTTATAAATGGCAATCTTGCATTTTTGACGTTTTTATACGCTTACCTAACAGCCGTGAAAAGGAAAATTTGTACCTCCCAATTTTAAACATACCTGTCATACAACGGAAATCTTGAAATAGCCCGTATGCCTATTAGCTACCACTTTGAGATGTCTATCATACTTTTTTAACATCCTTATGAATATGTCTAACTACTGTAAAAAGGACACTTGGTACCCCCAAATTATACCGTTTTCTAATTTCAGGCCGAGTAGCCCACGGACTACTACAACTGAAACGCAAATAAATAAAATAAATAAAAAACTCGCTTTTAGCTCGTGACTGTTTTGTTCGTATTCCTGACAGGAAAGCCTAAACCAGATAGTTAATAGGGGCATTAATCGATTAATGATTTCATTAACTAATCCATCGATTAAATAATCAATTATCCAATATTAGTTACAATTAATTTGATTGACGATTGTCGATCGAACACTATCCCGTTCAGGTAATTTAGAATTCGGATATTCAAAGTTCTACTGTACCAAAATAGTGTTCTCCAGATTTTAGTCTTTACAATCTTATTTTATCCTTGTATTAACCGAGAGGAAATTAATCAAATAAATTAGTTGATCACTATTATGTCGCGGATAATTAGTCCATGATTAATTCAATCGTCAAATTAATCCCCACTATTGAATTACAGTTAAAATGAATCAATCGGCATTTTTAATTGTTAGTTGCAATTAAGTAGGTTAATCTTAATCGTTAGCTTATTACAATTTCCCCATTGCCAAGCCAGATTTGTGTGAATATGCACAATTTCATTGTTGCTACTATGAACAACACCTACAATTTTTTTGTTTTATTATTTTGAGCCTGTAGTGTCCCACTGCTGGGCAAAAGCCTCCCTCACTTTTTCCAATTGTCCCTGTCCAGAGCAATCTCTGGCCGTCTTGAAAAATGAGTCCAGTTCGTCTCGCCATCGCCGACGTGGTCTACCAGGTCCCCGTTTTGAGCTGGGCTGCCACTCAGACTCAGTGGCAATCTTGGCCCACAGCTCATTCGGCATTTGGCAGATATGACCAGCCCAGTCCCACTTCAACTTGGCCACCTTCCGAGTTACATCGACTATTTGGGTCTTGAAGCGCAGCGTGGTGTTCCCGACTCGGTCCACTAACTTGATACTCAATATGCTGCGCTCCATAGCCCGCTGGCAAACCCCGAGCTTGGACTTTTGTGAAGTCTAGAAGACCTATAATTAAAACTGCCAATTTCTAACTTAAGTCAGGCTGAATTGAGTGAAGATGTAGGTGGGTGAATCAACTTTTATCTGTGTGTTACTGCCATGGTTACGGTCGCCTGAGTCACGCTGGTTTTATGCAAAATTATGCTACTTAAACCATGCAAACATACATTTTTCTGGTGTTAATAAGTTCTTTCCTTAATGGGCCACCTACAGACATGCGCTATTTGCATGTTTGCCTTGCATGTTGATTCATCCAGGTAAGGTTTTTGTCAGCTAGTAGTAGTTATATGTATGTAGTCTGATTGAGTCGAGAATAACCAGACAAAGAAGTCACGGTGGCACGAACAAAATTCTGCTCAGGACTTTTTCCACTTGATATTATTTTAACGATAAACGATTTCTTCTTATGACAGAAGCAGGACTTTGAAATAAATTTATCTAAATTTAAAGTCAAGGATTAAGCTTACTTTGAATGGAAATCGATTAAGTATAATAATATCGTTAGGTGTTAACATTGTTTTTTATTTGAATTTTATAATTCCTAAAAATTAAATCGGTAACATTATGTCCACCTGGCGGACTATTAAACGCATAACGCGTTTGATTCGTAACCTGATATTCGGAGTCACATTGTTGAACATGTAAGTAAGGAACGGGTTTCCTATGATACAAGGTACAAAAGAAGAAAAGTATTATGTTATAAAAATCACAGTTTAATGAAGGAATTATTATAATAGCATAATAATTTAAATGCATTTTAGGCCTAAAATAACACAATAAGAAATTTGTTCGAAGTTTTTGAATTAGTGATACATTAAAATAAAGCTATCTCTAAAATCCTGTACAAATTTATAATACGTGATTCTGTAGATAAAACAATATTTTACAATTATAATATAACATTAATTTACAGAAGTAATTTTGGTTAGGTACTTAACTAGTAAAAACGCGTTTAAGTCTTTTTCACATGTCTGTTAAACAACATAATGTTAACACTACAATTCATAAATTTAACTACCATATCAAACAACTAACTAGATTATGTACATAATTTATAAATAATACAAATATTTAGTATGATTTCATAAATTTGGATAGCACCTTCTTCCGTTGTTGCATCATATGTCCGAACAACATTGGGAATAATGGTATGTATAGCAACATCCACACCATGATGAAATAACTATACAGAACACTAAATATTATATGGTACTTGCTGGCTTCAGTAATGTACTCTGATAGTACTGGTACTGCCCAGAACTCACGGTCAGCTATATCTTTCAGAGAGTGATACATGCACAGCAGCTCCCCAGTAACTCCAGTCGGATACAGCAAGAAGAATGTTGAGTATCGCAGTAACATCAGCAGTGGCGGAGGTTGGCCAATAGCATTGGTTACGTAATAGCTGTATCGGATGATTTCGGTCACAGACCACGCAAGCACGCACAGCACTAGACCGGGACTTGTTGTTGCTGCGTCTGATACCATTAACACACCGCACACAAGGAATACTCTAGACGTCACTTGTGTAAGAGTCAAGAACACGCCAGCAGGTACTATACCCAAAGCCGCATGAAGAACCTCCAATAAAGCAGCATTTTGAAAGATTGACAGATTCCAACTAATCTCCTTCCAGAAATTATCAAGAGTCCCACGATTCAAAAAATAGCCCAACGTGTGCAGAAGAATGTATGTCCAGCCAACGATCTGCAATCCATTGTAGGCCAGAAGGTAGCCTTTGGTAATTTGCGAATTTCCTCGATTTTTAGTTGCTGTTGCGGCTGCCATTTCAACGTTTCTGCATAAATTTGCGATGTTTTCGAGCAGGATCCGGTATTATGTCCTCTACGAAGCACTTTAAACTCAGGTTTTGTTGAATTAATATGGTATTTAGGCCGCTTATGGTACGTAACCAGTTATGTGGCGGTGAAATCGTTTTCTACGCGAAGGTTATCCAACGTTCGAGCGCACTCAACGGATGCCGCGACGTGCTGCGCACACGGCGGCAGACCAACTGACGTTCACTTCTCGCTATGAGATCGATTCGCGATCATAAATTTATATATGTAAAATGCTGCTTTTAAATAACCTCCATTTTCGTCA
>JALPQI010016427.1:0-24892 GCA_025490895.1 Thaumatotibia leucotreta
CATACTAGCAACTTTAAATCAAAAAACAAAATTACTATCGCGTCAATTGTGTTACTAAAAGTCAACAAACTACATATCTATATATTTTATTTTGTCTAAACCTTTGGCAGTAAAGAAAGGCAGCAAATTTAAAAAAAGGTACGGTTTGGTTTTGAATTTCTCGCTTTTTTCACTGTCTAATGTTGCTAAACAAAATTATGACGTTGTTTTTGGTTTTTATTAAGGACCTTTACTTACTACGTTTATTTTTTGCAACCGACTCTTTTCATACATATTGGGTACGTACTCGACATTTTTTATGGGAAAGTGTTCCTTCAAAATTATGTACCTATATTGTCTAAACACAAAATGTTATGTAGCGTAACAAGTCTGATGTCAATCTTCAAGTTAAAATAAAAACGAAATGTTTATATCTACATTACTTTCCGACTATATGCGTCCCCTAAAAGTATGTCTCCCAAAACATCTCCTATCTTAGTCAATAAAAGAGAAAGTGTGAATTCAGTCCCCACCTTATCAGATGACCGGGGCATCACATCGGCCAGATAGTTCACAGCATTGCTGACCCCTGGACACGTATACTTGTCAAGGATTTAGGGGTGATGTTATACTGGCTAGGGTCTGATATACGCACTGGAAGGTTTACGGGAGCAAAGTTGCAGCTTTATGGAGGGTTTAGGGCCAAAAGGCGTGAGAAAGTAGGGGTTTTTACTTGAGATTAGTTTTTATTCCATTTACAGTTTTTTACGGTAGGGTTGGCAAAAATAATCATGCTTTACGGTAAGGAGTAATGGCAACTAGTAGCAACAATGCTGCAATTTTAGGGGGTTTACTAATATGTGGCCGAAAATGTTATGCTTGTCACTTCCCAAACTATTATTCTCTTAGTTTCATTTGGCAGAATCATCACATGGCAAACCAACGTTTTGCAGACGTAGCTTTCGCATATTATCATGTTCCAATCTAACCTTACCTAGTTGCCAAATGAAAGTTGGCAAATAATAATATGGTAAATGTTGGTATGCCAAGTGAGTCATTTCCCATAAGTTCGTTGGGAAATAAAATTAGGCGAAAAATCTTTCGGTGAAATAACAGTATACTGACGCAAAATACTTTATTTTTTTATTATGTAGTAAATTACAGAGAAAGTTATCTAACAACGAATCCTGTCGTTGACAAACACACCTAGAACCGCACGCATGTAGTTTACAGTTAGTTACAGCAGTGCATGTTACATACCTGCCGATGTAATATTCAAATACTGCTTACATCACTACCAGCGTCACCAGATATATTGTAGCGTCCGAAGCGATCAAAAATATCTGAACACGCATCTATCGTTATGGCCATAAAGGTGACTGTACTTACGGAGAGTTGTATGAAAAACATCCAGAAATCGGTAGGGTTTTCCTGCAAAAGGATTAAATTGTATAATCATTTCAATCAAATCACTGATTATTGTAACAAAAAATACCTCTTTACATTGTCGAACTTTAATCGAATGTTACATTATACAAGATCGCTTGTATAGTTACTATCTACGGTAAACAATATCGGAAATTCGCAGATCAAAGCGATACTTAGGATATGAAGAGACGAAACATGTAGTTGGGATATATAATGAAAAATCGTTAAAATAGAATACAAACAAGAGAGTTGTCATGTAATTAATATTATAAAGAGTATCTTTAAGACGCGTCTTAATAACCCTCCGGAAATTCACCCTTAATAAGTAGAATCAAATGACCAAAGCTCCCCCACGTTATTCAGTAACGCCAATAAAATAATCAAATCGGCTGACACATCAACTGACCCAGCTGCGCCACCATAAGAAAACCAACAGCGTGACGCCATCGCATCGCCATCGTATCGCTATCAAGTGAGATCTCAACGGACAGAAATTAGGCGAAACCTCTAATTCCATAAGACAACCGTATCCACTAATACAAAAAGGTAATAAAAAAAGTTAGCTAAATAACCTTTATCTATCTTTCCGCTTGAAAAGACGTCCGCGCGATTCGCAACCCAAACGGCATAGCTTTAAACTAAAAAGGTCCTTGGGTTGTTTTGGTTGTTAGGACGTTTTGGGTGGGGGGTGGGTGGTATCTGGATGTATCTGGACACAGTACGTTATTCGAGACGCAAGGTGCGCGAGCGCAAGGTGCAGGCAGACCGTTGGCGGCGCACCTTCCGTGGGGTCGGGCTGTTCCGTTCTGGGATTGGGAGTGCGCTGGAACTTAGGTCTACTATATATATTACTATTACTATACTAATACTGTGTTATAATGTTTTTTTTATTTACGAAACTAAACTTAATCGTGAAAATGAAAATTCGACATTACAACTTTTTTGAAAATGTTTCTTTCTCAGCGGCAAGGCAAATAATGACGTAGGTACTCTAAATGTTGCAGTTAATTTTAAAAGCATGTCTTGCTATGGGTACTTACCTACCTAAGGTAGGTCATGAATAAAAATATCATGAAAGTTTACATTAGTGTAACTTATTTGGTTACGTTACAAATACTGGCTATTTAAGAAAAAGAAAGTAATAACAAAGAAACAAGTACATAGTGACATAGTGGTAATTAAGTAAAAAAATATATACAATGCTTCTTGTTAATATACTTATAAATATTTTGATCGATTACTAAAATTATTCCCTTCGGACCTTGTATGTATGTATAGTATGCTTTTTATTTCTATCAGTTACCACTTAATACAAACGAATTTCTATATAGGTTAGATAACAACTTCATCATCATCATCATCATCATATCAGCCGAAAGAAGTCCACTGCTGAACATAGGCCTCTCCCAAAGATTGCCACAATGACCGGTCCTGCGCCACCCGCATCCAGCGGACTCCTGCGACCTTCACCAGGTCATCAGTCCACCTTGTGGGGGGCCTACCCACGTTACGCCTAGATAACAACTTATACATAATATATTTAATATAAACGGATTTTGTCAGCTTTATTAAAACTATAACTACAAATTCAACGATCCTTGAGTCCTAGTCAAACCCGAGGTTCCTTGTTTTTGATAACAAAAAACGCATTTTTATTATTTATGATCTTTAGACTCGGTGATCCTAACAGGAATCCACCACCTTGCCCGGGGCAGCAATAATAACAAAAGCCGTAACAGCAGCGTGTAACGAGTGATTAGCAATGGACGACAGTTTCGGTAGATGCCCGATAACATGTTCATTACCCACCATTTTGATGACGATTTGACATGCGTTAAATAGTAACAGCGTGGATAAATATACGTGTCAATTTAAATGAGTTTCTTGATTGTCTCTTATTATATTTTACGAAAGGTAGGAATTCCAAAAGTGTGCACCTTCAGGAAACCACGAGCGACGTGTTACCTCTATACCATACTTATGTACCTACGAATTTAGAATTGGCTGGGCACTTTAATTCATTTATTACCAAACAGTCTATTCAAACTTTCATGAGATGTAATAACTATAGGTAGATATAATTAAACCGTTAAATTCACGTGAATTTAGTCACTACGCGCGACTTGTTTCGGAGAGCGTACGTCTACATTGTCAAGCACAGAACCCTACTATAATGGAGCAGCGCATACCATAATGGAGACCTAGGCTCTCAGAAACACGTAAGTTTAACCTTTTAATCATAATCTTTTAATATAAGTATTTTATTCTACACTGATGTGAACTGTACGTATGTATCTACTTGAAACTTAATTATATTCATATTTTCATGGAATTCAGATGATCACTATACGCTTTAGTCAATTTCTTGAAGTATTTGAAGACGACCATCATTATCAGTAAGATTGATAATGATGGTCGTACTATACTAGTAGTATAATCTAATCATATATAATATTTCCAAATACTTTCAACATATTATTTAACATTGGAACTTTACTTTCACTGGCGATAAATTACACATTCCCATAAATTGAAGATGATCAGAGCTAATAACTTAACAATGACCATGTATGGACGTACTCGCATTTACTACATTGTAAGCATCTAATATGAATATCATTAAACATACAAACACTCAATTCATTACACCAACGCCTACTAACAAGTTCAATGCTATAAAAACGTACATTACGCAACAGTAACATGCAAGAATGTATATTACTTTATTTACTCAAACTCTAATCAAATTGAGCGTGTTATTCGTTCTAAGTAACGCGTTTAGGTGTTGCATAGTTGCTTAGTTGTCTAACCGGTAGGTTGATTCGTTTGTCATAGTGTTCGAAAGCATAATTGTAGATGTTATAACAGTATAATTGATTCGTTTGTAGTCATTGCTTACATGCTTAGTGCATTTAGTGGTCTTGATACAGTGCACGCTATTTTTAGATAATTTATGATTGAAGAATATTTTAAAGATATTGTTAATCTACCTATAAGTGAAACATTGAGACCCAATTTTTGATACACTGTTGTCAATTTTCTTCCTGTGATATTATGACTGCAAATTTAGATTATTAGGGTTGTGTCAGACATTGGCGCCCAAGTTTAGTGGCCAATAATAAGCCTCTTTGAAAATACTATAAATTTTACCTAAAGTACCTTTAAGTCCTAGTAAGAGAATTGTGTGCGTTTATAAATATTTGCTGACCATTTATTTGAGTCAGGACTCAGGACCAAACCAATGGCTCAAGTTTCATAATAAACATGAACCTGTAGAAAAGTTCATGAAGTACACTACAGTTGTTCATGTGTGTGGCAAGATACAAAAAAACTTAAGTTACTATGAAGATGTGGATCAAAAAAAGATATTTTCATTTGAATAGCCGCAAGAAAGTAATAAAATTTGGAAACACATCTATACAAAACCCAGGCAAGTGTTAGTCAAGAAAATACCTCACTGAACCTGTCTAATTTATACAAAATGTTTAAACTTAGGTTATGCGGGTCATTTAATTATAACTATTTATTGGTAGATATATGTATTAAATACTATAGACAGATCCAGAAAATGTAATTTTTGATCCACCCTACTAAAATGTCAAGTTTCAATGAAAAATCTGATATAATGTAAAATTAGTTTTAACACAACCCAATTCAAACTAACAACTCAATAAAAAGGTGTTATGAACCGAGTATATTCGTATAAATGAAAGCAAATAAAGTAGATAACCAATTAACTTATCAATCACATAACAAGACCCATATTGACAAACACTTCTATCACTTCGTTATCGCTGTTTAAATTACCGACAATCCTTCAATCAATAGTGATTCTACAGTATAAGATCGAGTCACGCAATCGATACTTGATGAATAGAAACTTCAACAAGCAAGCCAACCGATCATTATCGAATAAAAACTATTGTCTCACACTAACAATTTGCATTGATGTGATGAACATTTACATTTTTATGTTGTTGATATAAAATAGACTTTAGTCGCTTGTAAATGTGATCTTGATTTGAGGAATAACTATACCGGTAAGTGTGAAAATACGAGTAAAACACGCGGTTTTTTAACGAGTGTTGACAAGATTCAAATGGCAATGCAAACAAAGCCTGTATTACATGGCAAGCGATATGCCTCTCTACCAATGTCACCTTTGCAGTTTTTGACAAATACGCTTGCCCTGCGTGGCAATTATATGCATTTATCTCCAAATGTATCTATGTAATATTTCTACTGACAATACTTATATTTAATAGGAGAGGCCTATGAAAGAACTGAGATAGGCTGGCGATGATAATTATAGATATGAAATGTAAAAGAATCTGGAACTTCCTAGACTCAACAGGTATTAGTAATGAACTATAAAAAAGGGCTGCCACAATAGATTGCAACCGGTCGATGCGGCAAATTTTCTAGCCCTTATCTACATCTACAATAATAATAATAGATATAGAATGTAATATCGTCGTTGAGATTGCCAATACCCACATGTGTCAATTTCAAAATTGACAAAAGAAGACTGTAAACGTATGTACCTGTACCTACTTCAAATTGATTTTTCAGTTCCTGAAATTGTGCGCGTAACGGAATAGTATTCTTTACGACCATATGTAGTCACTTATCGCTACGTCTGTTAGTTGAATGAATTTAATGGTAATCTTTACCCGGGACAAGGCGTGTCAAAATAATAAATTTAGATTTTATTTTAGACAATTGATGATGACAATTATTTCTAACTAATTTCAGCACCACGCATAGTTCGAATATAATTCAAATAACATGAGTAATGTCCAAAGAAATATTTATTATAACATAATTTATAAGTCAATTACAATTTCATTAAACTAACTACATCTAAACATATCAAAATGAAACCAACGAAACAATAATTATAATAAAAAAAAAAATTAAAGGTACAATACTAAATCAACACTAAACTAATCGAACAACCCGCCCCGCGTCACTCCCGGCGCAAAGGTACCCATAACACTCGCGGCATTGCCGCGTTGAACCGCCATGGATAACCTTTGCACCAGAAACGACCCGGAGCGAGGGTCGAGGCCTCGGTCCCGCAAACGACGTCCCACATCTTTAAAAAACGCTTTTGCTTCCGAGCACCAACACCCCATCACCTCTACCGCCAATGGGACAAACAAATAACCCCCCAACCCTAAATATTTCTCCCGCTTCTTCATCGCCGCCAATTCTGCCACAGCACCCGCCGACCGGATAGTCCGACCAATATGGGACACGGCAAAAGTGCTGACGCACGTCGCGTCCCACAACAAGCACTTTCCCCTATGCCACGGTACCAGCGTCAATCCGTCCGGCCTCTTACCATCGGACTGACTGAGACCCGGTGGCTCTAGCACGCACGGAACATTTGCAGAAACTAGAGCCCTCCGAATAATGTCGTTCAACGCATGGTGCCGTGGGAATCGCCCCGCACACCGACTACAACTCAGTGCGTGATGACCACGACTCTCCACCATAGTGCCGCAGATACATAGATGAGGTTCGCACACATTGCAGCCAAGGCGGAGGGCCACAGCCACCCACAACGAGTCGTTGTCTAGCAGGGTACCCAAATGCGAGGAAGGCAACGCATGCAGCCAAGCACCGGACTCGGGTTGCGACACGGCATTAAGCCTAGCCCTATCGACCCCGGTCGCATTTGCCACCAGACAATCGAAAGCCCGCTTAACCCCAACATCATCCCACGATCTCTGGCTATCCCGTCCCTCCGGTGGAGACACGCCCGGGTTGAGCGCCGACCAAGTCTCCAAGGCGCCAGAAGCGAAGGGTAAAGATATCCCGCTGCCATTCAAGGAAAAAATTTGAGCAACGAGATCCTCCACCCCACACGATGACGCCAGGAAGGCCGGCACGCAAACATCTCGCACCCGACGTACTCCAAGTCCACCGAACCGAATAGGCAGAGAAGCCTGATCCCACTGCCAGCCGTCGAGGGAGACGTTAAGCAGCACCTCTACTGACTCCTTCAACACTCCGTCAAAGGAGTCAATTTGCGCTGGATAAAGCCAGGTAGGAACCGTGCGCAAAAAGTACGTCAGCTTGGGAACGGCAAAACAAACCCGCAGCAAAATTAACGCTACATGCGCAGACAGACTTTTCAACCGTTCCCTTGCCGACAGAAGAAGCTGCCTCCGAGATTCGAAAGCCTCCGGGATAGCAGCTGGAAAAATAGGAGAGCCAAGAAGATTAAAAGTCTGGTCGGACATTTCTCTGACCCCCGGGAGAAGAGAGGAGAACAAAGAAAAAGAATTGGCTGCACCGGCGCTGCAGGGGAAAAATTCGCACTTGCCACTGTTAACCTGCAGTCCCAGCTCACGGAATCGCGGAAGAAGCATGCGCAAATCGAGCTCCACCTCTTCAGGCGTACCTCCAATGGTACCGTCATCGAGGTACCAAATGTTCAGTGGAGCCCTAAGACCCGCAATCGCTTTATGAACACCGAGACTGAAGACTAGAGGACCCAGTGGATCCCCCTGCTGCGCGCCAACTTGTGAAGGAATATTCATCCCGTTATAAAAAAGGTGAGAAGGGAAATAATACACTTGGAACAGGAAAGGGTAGAGTGATGGCAACTTCTCTCTAACCTCAGTCAGCAGCACATCGCGCTCCATAGAATTAAAGGCGTTCTTAATGTCTAGCTTGACGATGACGCTGTTCCCATTCTCAGGATTCAAGGCAAAGGCACGGGTAGCGTGGATGGCAGCCTCGCATCCCAGCTTAGTGCCAAAACCCAACTGATGTGGACGCAAATATGCCGCCATTTCATCCCTTACTGCCTGACACCCAAGTTTAGCAGCTAAGCGACGAAATGTGCTACCAATGGCAATGGGTCTCAACCCTCCGTCTTTTTTTGCCAACGCACACAAAGACGCCCCATAAATAAAAGGACACACCGCTGGATTTACTCGCCCACTAAGCAAAAAATTGCAAAGTTTCACCAAGGCCTCCATCAACCGAAATCCATTATCACCCGCTGCGATTGATGTTAACTCTTTCAAGTGTGCTGGGCGAATACCATCCAACCCGGCGGCGGAACTACTGTTAAAGGAGAAAAGGGCCCGGGACACATCCTCTAACTTCACCTCAAGAACGGGAACGGAACGATCGGGTTCAGGTGGGAACACCAACGGTCGGGAAGGGGCCGGGTGCTTCGACTGAAGAGTGGCGAAAGTCTCCGAATTAGGAAGAGCCACCACGTCATCCGATAGAAGCAGCCGAACTGCACCTCTGAGATCACCATCTAATACAATAATAATAATCATAATAATAATAATAGTAATCTTTATACATTTGACATATTGTATCTTGGATGTTTAATTTTTATCTTGTATAGAAATCGTAATGCTCACTGAATATTTAAATTGCTGTATGACTACCATTATTATTGCAGATTCCTCGCCCCTTATCGCAATTCTCACACATGCAAATACAATGCTAATGCCACAAACTGCATTGATACAGGTATTACAACTGTTTTTCGCGCGGCTCCATCGCACGGAACGATACATTCCTTATTAGTCAGGTTTAATTGCGGGGAACAAGAAAAATGGAGGTCTCGTACTAGGTAATTAGGAAATAGGTTTTAATAGTTGATGATAATAATAAACGTCATGGGACATTCTTACACAGATCTAGTCCCACAGTGAGCTCGATTAAGGATTATGATAAGGGAACTAAACCACGATATATTACAGAGTATATCGAAGAATAACCAAGACTAAGGAACAAGTGATTTAGTGATGAATACATAAAGTTTTTCCCACGTTCCTCAAGGTTATTTTCGGTGTATTATTTATATTTTCGCTTAGTACCTACAACGCAAGCTTACTTGAGCTTACCGTGGGACTAGATCGATCTGTATAAGAATGGCCTACATTGCTTATTTATTTTTTTGTCAGACGTCTTTTATAATGTGTGTTGAAGTTACCACCAAAAAGAGCTTAACTGTACTAAAGCCTGTTATTTCAGATAACTATTATAAATAGACCAACCATCGAAAGCCATTTGAGGTTGAATTAATACATGATACAATCAAAATAAATAAAGTAGGTCAAAGGTAGTTCAGTGATGGGTCATTTTCATTTAGCACATGCGATGGGATATTCCCGTGTGCGTTTGGTATTATATTCAGTTGAATACTCAATGTTACAACAACCCAAAATGGCGCAAATAGTTTGCTTACCTTTAAATACCTAAAAGTACCTACACAGTAGCGTGTTCGAATTCTTCACTTACTGAGCACGCAGTTATCAAAGAACACTAAATACCCGTTCTCACGCCACGGTAATCACCAAAACTCATCAAGGAAGGGTTATAATTATTTCTCAAATTTAATTTGCCAGTCATTACAGGCGAAACGTTGGTTTCCATGCGTGGTATCGTCGCGTAAATCAACTGGCGCGTGCGCATGGTACTTATAGACGCCGATTATACATCCCACGACAAAGGTATGAAAATAAACGTATAAATTTATTCTAATCTGAAGTTTCTAAGCATCCGATTCGCACAATTGGTGACCAAAAATTTACATCGCGTTCCACGTAAAGATTACGTATATTAGGTTGTCCAAATATTTATTAGAGGATAAGACAAGACAAGACAAGAAATTTATTGGTATTAATCATACACCGTCAATAACATAGTAAACATACATCAAATCATTTCATTACAATAATATACAATTCCATAAATAAATAAAGTAACAAAATAAATATTTTCATTGGTGGATAATGCGTAGTACTCTAATTGTCTTCGATACCTTTACGTTTGAAAGAATGTTAAGTGCTGATAAGTAAGGTAACTTAAGAAAAGCTCTGTATTTATAGTTTGGTTTTGTCCCTTGCATTTCAATTACACACTTTATTACTACGGTATATATGGTAGAAAAATTTACTAGAGTCAATAAAATTGCAACCCTCGACCAAGTATGAGATCCAGCTGCAGGTATAAAAAATAATGTTTGAAATACTCGTAGCAGAAAAGTATGTCGATGCATGTTCAATATAAGGTTCATAAGAACATATCTAAAGGTCGCTATTTTCACTATCAATAGATTATGCCCAAAGTAGTGTTTATTAGAACTATTTAATTTTTTTTGTACTTAAACACTACTTTATGTTGATTGATAATTCCAATTTAAAATTTGGTAGCATTTGTATCAGAATTCGTCAATATTACACGGTTTTTTACGGTTTTTTTCGCTTGTTAATCAAACAAAATTTCAAATTTTCAATTCCAAAAAAGTTCAGTGAAAAATGTTAATGATTATTATGATAAATGTTATGATCTAACTGACGGTTTTATATAATATTTTTAAGGTAACAAGCCTGCTCTTCCAAAGTAATTATTTTATATTAGATTGCTTGATATTACCTTTCGCCAATTACTTTGATAGGAAAAAGCTAACCCGAGTAGCATTCAGCACAATGTACGTGTTGTTACCCCGATTAACTTGTCTTCTTCGCTCTAATAACGGTATTTATGGGATCCGCGCGTGTAATTTAGAGTATAAAAATATTATATTCTCTATTACAAGCTACCTCCAACCGCTACACCAAAACAACCTCCATTTGTCTTCAAATAAAGTTGGTTTCTTTTTAAAGTTTCAAAGTTATAGGAGGTTGCAGAATTTCTTAGGCCACGGGTAATCCTTGTTGCGGCAATAGAGCGTGAAGTTAATAAACAGTGTAATTAAACGGACTTTAAAAGGAAAGAAATGCGCAAGAGTGGTTTTTCTAAAAGAACGTATGCGGTGCCGACAAAAACGGTTTTATTGTTAGTGGTGGTTACGACATGAATCAAATGGGTCAATGTTTATTGTTTAACAAACTTTCTATCGAGTTTCTATTTAATCGTAAATAGCTAAAATCTGGCTAAATAACTGACTATATCTGGACTTCTATTGACAATACCTGCCTATCATGATATAAATATCAATCGTGGTAAACCACGATTTAATAATGATAAATACCTATGTGCTACATTGCACATTACGCGTAGAACCGATGGCCGTTGGGGCGGAAAGGTTCTCGAGTGGCGGTCACGTACCGGATGGCACAGCGTAGGTAGGCCTCCCACAAAGTGGACTGATGACCAGGCGAAGGTCGCAGGCATCCGCTGGATGCGGGTAGCACAGGACCGGTCATTGTGGCAATCTTTGGGGGAGGCCTATGTTCAGCAGTGGACCTCTTCTGGCCGATATGATGATGATGATGATGAAATATCTTCATTACCATCGATATAAATTTATATTGAAAATTAGACATGGAAGTAAGGTGGATTACTTCCATGATTTTATCAAAATAAGGCATAGATAGCACTGCAGGTACAAGTTGGAGAACATTATCAAAAAATCCATAAATTATCATGTAGTACGGTCAAATCGTACATAATTTTACCCTAAACTCGCAAATCAAGTAGTATCGCTGCATTTTTGATATGTTGTTTAGACACCATAGGACAGTATAAAACCATATTTTGCAAGCAAAAAAAAGTTGTGCTAGCTGGGTAGTACGTGAAAAACTGCGAAATTTACGGCCATTTTTTAGTTTCTGATTTTTATTTAAAAAACCTTTCGTATTTGATATCATATGAAAATAACAGTTTAACGACTAATAAATTTCCAACAAGTTGAGCTAACATGCATTACCGTAAGTCTTATAGTTTCAGAGATACGAGACTTTAAAAAGTACCCCTTTTTGTAAACTAGATAAATTTTTGTGTTTTGCTAACGTTTTCGACTTAATATCGCCTCACCTAATTATGTTACGAAAATCATGCAATATTGACCTTATAGCGCACTTAATATTCTTTAATTTAAGGGTAAAATTAGATCTGTGAACTTTGTAGTTGAAAGTATAAGCCCGAAATTCCAAAGGCAGGAGGCCCGCTATCTAAGTTTTTCATACAAATCGCAAGTCGAGTTACAAAGCTGCAATGTTGGTATATTATAAAGGCCTTATAGATATATACGAAAATGCATATTAAAAGAAAAACAAAAAAATAATTTGGGCATAGGACGTAAAAAACGGAAAAAAAATCGCACTTTTTTTAGTTTTTGACGTTTAACTAAAAATCTATTATCTTTTTGATACTAATTGGTATAAAACTATTAAAGAACATTTAATTTGAAAGGATTTGGGCTACGTTGCATCACCGTAAGTTATATATATTTTTAGATACGACATTTCATAAAGTGCCCTTTTATCAAAACATAAACAAATTTTAGGTTACGTTAAAGCTATTCACTAAATATTGGCAAAACGTTCGCGCTAAGAAAAAAAAGTAATTGTAGATAATAACTACATTAAATTTGGAACAAATTGAGCCGATAACAATTACTGTAAGTCTTATAGTTGGGGGTATACGAGGCTTCAAAACATGCATTTATTTTCTTAACTTAATGAAGGGCACATTTTGAAATGTCCTATCTCTAAATCTATATAATTTAGGATAATGCAAGGTAGCTCAAATCCTTTCAAATTTAATATTCTTTCATAGTTTTATAGCAATCAGTATCAAAAAGTTATAGTTTTTTAGTTAAACGTCAAAAACTAAAAAAAGTCCGATTTTTTTTTCAGTTTTTTACGTCCTATACCTAAATCCTTTTTTTTTTCTTCTTGTAATATGCATTTTCGTACATCCCTATAAAGCCTTTATAATATACAAAAATTGCAGCTTTGCAACACGACTTGCCATTTGTATGAAAAACTTAGATAGCGGACCTCCTGCTTTTTGAATTTCGCGTTTTTAGTTTCAATTACAAAGTTTACTGACCTGATTTTACCCTTAAATGAAAGAATATTAATTGCGCTATAAGATACATATTTCATGTTTTTCGTAGCATAATTAGGTAAGGCGATATTAAACCAAGAACGTTAGCAAAACTCAACATTTTATCTAGTTTACAAAACAGGGTACTATTTGAAGTCTCGAATCTCTGAAACTATAAGACCTACGGTAATGCATGTTACCTCATCTTGTTACAAATTCGTTCATCTTTAAACGTTACCTGATGCATATTGTCAAAAAACGTAAGGCTTTTTTTATAAAAATCAGAAACTAAAAATAGACAGTAAATTTCACAGTTTTTCACGTATAACGCAGCTAGCACAACTTTTTTTTGCTTGCAAAATGTGGTTTTATACTGCCCTATGGTGTCTAAATAACATACCAAAAATGCAGCTTTACTACATGTTTTGCGAGTTTAATATACGATTTGACCGTACTAATGTCCAAATTCTAATGTTTGCGTGGAGAAAATTTTCAATCAATTAGTAACTACTCAATTTTCTGAAAAGTTGACAATCGGTTATTTGACATTTAAGATACACATTGGCGTCATTGCCATGTAAATTGACTCTAAGCCTGTGGAAGGAACAAGATCAAAATGGGAACATTCTCATTTTTGAAAACGCCTCTTCGGTGCGTCGATACATATTGTTTGAAAGAAAATATTTTTGAAGAGTTGACGATATCCGCCTGAGAGAATGTAAATACTTACGTTCTACAAAAATAACCGATTCCTGAAATTTTTTAATTGTGGTTCGCAAGAACTACAATTAAAAAATTTCAGGCAGTTAGGACTTTCTACATGAAGTGCCAGCAATGCTCAAGGCTATGTCTGTCAAAACATTGGCTCAACCGTTCCGTGTTTATTTATAATGATTGCTTGTATGTGCTCGTGTAATTTCTTCGCTGCAACACCTTTTATGAAACTGGAGGAATTCCATTTAAACACCCTGCCAGGAACGCATTCTTTTATTTCAATTTCATTTTATTCTTTAAGTACGTTGTACGTTTAATTTCTTTAGGTTGGCGAATGTTAATTCAGTGAAGAACCATTATTTTTGCAAAACAATAATTAATTATCTTTGAGACAAAGGGTTTTTTCTGTGCTGTAAATATTTGATCCTGAATGGTTATTTCTGTGTTATTCCACGCGTGTAAATATTTCAAATAACTGAAAATGTATCTACAAAATAGTACATTTTATTTGTTTAAATAGGTACTTTAAAAAACATTTGCATTCTACATATGTGTTGATTAATAATGTCGCCTAGTCTAGTACATATTGTCTATCTGCTAGGATTAGAAAAAAATGTTGTAGGATAATTTCATAATAAGTATTGATTGGTTGTTATGATATGAGTTTCTGATTCAAGATCCAAATCAGCAGGCCTAGCCAAGTAGCCAAGATGCCATTCTGAAACATATTAAATTGCATGAAATGGTAAATAAAAAATAAGCCAAGGTGATCTAAGTAGTTAAGTACCTAATTAATAAAAAATCATCTCTAAAAACGAGGGTTGTGTACTATAAATCCTTATGCTGGTTAAGGAAATGCAGATGGATAGATGTATCACATATCATACCTATGTTTTTTCCAGAATTCTGACGTCGAAATCCCTTGTATTGTTTACCTTCGGTTTATTGTTGTGTTGCTTGTCCTACTAGGGATTTGGATCATGGTTTTCAAGTTGAAGCCGCAAAGTACGCCTAACAACTAGGTTGCCACTTACCAGAGCCTGTTTTAATGCCTGCTATACTATTAACGTAACTGTTCGTTGCTAAATTTACTTAATAAGTAATCATATTTCATTCACACCCAATTAAACCACGTTTAAACCACACAACATTACATTGATGAATCGCAGCCAATTTGCAGGCCTATTTACTTCACTGGCCAACAAATGATCACTTTACACTAAAGGGTAGCGCGACCATAATCGGTGTCCGCCACCCGTGTCGAGCAAATGTCAGACCGGTGACATTTATTAACCAGAGGGACGTTTAAGGAGACATTCTTGAAGAAAATGGACTTTTTCCCATCAAAGGGGTGTCACGAGCCATTGGCTTAGGGACGAAGTGCGTTAGTTTCGCGTTATGTTTCTGCGTAAAGTTGGTTGTAATTAGATTGGAGGAAAAAATATAGTTGACGTTTTTAAGCTGAAGTGCTGAAATGTTTACATTGACTTTGGTTATTTTAGTCACACTCAGATAAAATACTGTAAAAGATTTGACTAGTCTTTATATGTTACATGGCTTTGCCTATGATGTCGATTTTTCTAGTTGGTAGAGAAGGATATTAACCCTTAAACAGGCCTGGCGATTTTTTCACTTTCGTATCCTGATTTCGGTAGATAATAGCGTCAATAAAAAACTAATTTCTTGATTTTTTTTTAGAAACATTATTTCCAAGAAAAAAATCCGGTGGTCAATATACGCCCTTTGCTCGTTACCAGGAGGCCCACGTGTTCCGTATGAGGCCACTGTCCTGCTGGCGATACATTGAAGTTTTAAGGGGTAGTTGTTATGTTTAAATGTAATAATGGACAAAATAATACCATAATAAAAGTAAGAAAAAAGGATATTTATTTTTACATTCAAACGCCATTTAGCAAAATCCGCTTCAAAACTAACTTATAATTATATACTTACAGTAAGTCTTGAGGTGTTTAGTGGGTGGACCTACATGGTGTACAGTAATGAACTAACCCTTAAATTTCACATAAATGCCCAGCCGGGCAGTGGTCACATACAAACCACTTGTGCTAAACCGAAACGGGCAGAGGTCATACAGCGCCCACAAACTTTAAGAGCAAAAATTTTAAGTAAAAAACTATTACTGCGACCATTTATGACATACTACACTTACATTACCTTATATACTACCAAAATAAATCGACACATAGCACTTACCGTAATTTTTTTCAACACAATAATAGTATTTATCTGGAGCAACACACAAAATCTGCCACTTTTTCTGTTTTTGAATTTGACAACTAAAACGTCAAAGAAATTTGTTCTGACACATCGATTTTGGATGTGTTCAGAAATCTGTCAGTTTATAGACTATACGTCAATGACATTTAGTGGCAGCTACAAGCATTTTGCTCGTCAGAAAAAAATAATTCGCTAAGTGGTCGCTATGACATCACAACCTGGTTAAGGGTTAACGGGTATCAATATTTGACAACAACTTGCTTTCCTACGTATTTTGAAACCTATAGTCCATTGTCGTAATATTAAAAAAATCTTTCTGGAAATAATGGAATCCCAAATATGCACAACTGGTACATGCTACTTGTACTTTTCTCGACTGCAAATTTTGACAGATTTATAGCATATCCAAAGAGATTCCTTACCAAAGTTAGTTCAAAATAATTGTCCTGAACAATGTTCCCACCACCATGCTCGACCGTACAAAGCAAACTTATTTATCTGGACCAACCAGAACCTTATGACTTTGTAATAAGGCATACGGATGGTCATATGGTTAAGTGTGGCTCGATGATATAAGGAACACGTTGACCAAAACTTAGCCCGTGTTTTTGTTATTGGGAATTTTAATTGCTTGCAGATATCATTTTATTGGGTCGTTACTTTTTTATGGAGTCTTGGGGCTTGGGAAATGTGAGGCACGAAGGTAAGAACAAGGATTTCCGTGTGAATGGGAAACACTTATGTAAAATAATCAGCCGTCAGCAGTTTCAGTAGGCATCATTGAATTTCCAAACATAAACTAAAGAATTGAATTCATTTTGATTTTTTACTAAGCCAAGTATTTGCAACCTTTTCGTAAATAAATATGTAAAATTGCGCAATTGATTTAGCTACTGCTGTTTTTAGTTACTTTTCCTCTAAAGTTCGAAGTGACTTCCAGGTTCTGTGTGTCAAAATTACGCATGTTCTAATATCAAAATGTGCATTCTTAGTTGTTGTGTCACATCACTATCACATTATAAATATACTTTAATATCAATGCAAAAATGAAATTCAAATTTTCTAAACATGTTCACCCCCACTGGAAACTACTTAAACTTCCTTTGCGAAACTTTAATGCACTTTTAAAGTTGTTTAAACTTCGAATGAACAAATCAAATCGTTATAAAACAGCTCAAAATGCCGTCAGCTGATACCTTATCTGGCATAGTTCTACTTGAACCTTCTGCGGTAACAATAAAGATTATAATCGTAAGTAATAGCGGAGCATTAACAACTTCGTCAAATGAGTTTTAGAACATTTCTTTATTAGTTCGTGTTCGTTCTTAATTTAATGACGTCTTATTAAGGGTATAAATTATTTATTATATTTAATTGCATTATTTTAGTATTGATAATCATTTAATAATTCCCGTTATATAAATTTGTAATCTTGAAGTCAAGGTCTATTTCATATTGATTGATTATTCCCAAATGTGAATTATTTTAAATTGTTTATTTAAGCATTCAAGGTAATAGTAATATTATAAAAAGTTTTTTGAATGCATTTTGACCGTAAAGCAATCTAAGCATTGAAATTTTAGATCTCAACCTACCACGTTCAGGACTTCCAGACACTGTTACGTTTACTTATTATGTTTTAAATTGTTGCGCAACGGTAAAGATGACTCTTTGAAGATGGCATTTGCAACAGTGGCAAAACACCAGCTGCTGAACAGTTCATATTGATTGATTAATATTGAATAATACTTATAATGCAAATGACCATACTAGCTTAAAACCTAATTTTAAATATTAATTCGACTTTCTACCAAGAGCAACCAGAATTTAACCTGCATTTAATATGAGCTTGTTTATATAACAAGCATTTGCAGTAAACGTCGCAAATGTCAAGCCCCAAGAAAATAGCTCAAGTCCAGTAATAGTTTACAGCACTTACCCATTGCGTTGTTTGTAAATATTTTTTATAAACACTGACGTGGTGAAATAGTGTAATTACCGTGTAGTGTCCAGTTAGACCGTCAAAGATCATCCGGATCGAAAGGTCGCAAGTCACTCACAAAATGTATTGGAATATTATCTTTTTCAGGTAGGAATGTGATGTGGTGGAACAGTTCTTGCGAGACTTGGCGCCTCTTCGGGCCATTACGCACAGCCCGACTTCAGTTGAACAAAAAACGAATGGAACCAATAAAACTGATACTTTATTGCGTTTGAAACTCTCTGTTCTCGTGAAAAGTTTTTGTGTCAACATTTTGCTGTGTATTAAACGGAAAGTGTTATTAATGAGCAATTGAAGATGTAATTACAGTTGGAAGAGTATTGTTTTTAGACAAATCGTACAGCTTTCTTTATGGCATGTCTTCCTCGAACTGATTGTAAGAAGCATTGAAATCAAAGTGTTTTAACTTTAACGAAACTGTGGCGATGGCAAAGAAGCTTACAAGCTGATGGTAAGTGTTCTCCGTAGCTTGCAAACGCCCGTTACACCTAAATTGTCACAGGGCTTTGACCCTTACGACGGTTTCCTAATCAACACCAATTCTGACAAGAATCCCTTGAGTGAAATCCTAGTGATCAACTGATTAATTTTTAGGCACATAACTGCTTATACCTAACAAACTGGTAGACTTTTTTAAGACATTTCACACACAATTTATCAACAAAAGCAATAGAGAAATGAATTATTAAGAGGCTATAACCGATCGCTTGCAAGCACCCTTTCACCGTGTAAATTACGCTTCACCCCATTGTCCGGCCACCAGGCCACTTTGGGGTGACTTAAATCCGAAATTGGGTATTTCGAAAAATGTGCATGTGTCATTTATCACAGACCCTCCTGGAGGGAACCTAACCCTATTTAAAAAAGTGCCCCCAGTAATCCTGGGCGCACTAACAGTATTAAATTTTTGTAGTATTAGTACAATGGCGGGAAATAAATATAGGATGAGGGATGCGATAAGCCGTCTTAAGCGATGAATGTAACGGTGGGTGGCTGGGAATTAATGATCGATGAAACTTAATTAATATTAGTGAGCAAGTTGGAGTTAATGCTGAAATAATAATAAGATTTGTCGTTAGTACGTATAAGCTCTGATACATCGCTTAAGGAAAACTCCTTACGTATTCCTTTTTAACACATTTTCTTGTGACGTATGAGGTAATGTGCAAATCTCTGATGGTAAACAATTGCGGATGCCTATAGACGTCTCACATAAGCTTTGCCGACTGACCGCTGGATTTATGTGGACGGCAAAAGGGACCGATGGAATAACGGCTAGTTATTGATTTTATTTGCATAATCCGGGTTAACAGCGACCCTAATGACAATAATGAATAAATAACTGAAATTTATCAAAATTCATTTTATTCATATATTAATGTTTAATAAAATCAATGTTTTGGTGCCAATAACTTTAAAATTGAAAGTACACCATCTAAATGCATAAAACCGAAAGCGGATATAAATAATACTCAATAAGCAGTCGTTTTTTACAAACAGAATCAATCCAAAGGACATAATAACCTAATTTAATTGTATTTCCTCACTTTAATAGGAAAAATTAAGATGGTCGCGTGTTGCATTAAAAGGCTCGGCAGAAGACACAATAGCGGTTAAAGTTTTCAATATTTTGGCTGGCACGAGTGGCTGGCACGTGACGCCACGTGTCCCGGGTTAGCCCCCCGCCGCCACCGCACTTTTTATTATTTTTATAATTCATATTTTACAACCGAGAAGGCGTTTCGCACGGTTAGCTCGCGATACCGCAAGGGCCACTTATGGGCCCGCGTTTATTTATACTACAGGAACGCGTTTTGTGATCCACTTTATCAAACGCTTTGCAGAGATCGCCCGGTGGGGTTGGAATGACTGGGATCATAATTCAGGGAGTCTTATGACGTTGTTGGCTTATTGTTGTTTTTTGGGAAGGGATTAGCGGTGGCCATAAAAGCTTCTGTTTGCGTCACGCCGACAAGCTAAGCTGGCGTTGTTTTATTGAATTCTATAATATGGCAGACAATTACCTGATTTATTTACTAGGATTTGTAAAAGTAAAAAGGAACCGAAAATATATTTTTTATTGGATTTTCCAATGAACGATAGAGATCTTTACGACAGGTCGAGGCCAACATAAATGACGATTCCATCGCAAAAGTTTTATATTCGTGATTTGAGATAGTATTTAATTACTTTTGAATTCTTCGCTTGATGTTTTATAACTCTTAACCGGCAAGAGAGATCATCAATCACAATCTGTCTCATTTTGCAAAGCATATACAAGGTGAAATTTTAGCGATAGTACTTCATTTAAGGGTATGTTCAGTATCGTGTTCCGATTGGGAAAAGGCCGAATAATTTTTGTTCTCCAAATAAAATGACTAATTTTCTATGGAACGTTGGCTTATTTTAAATATGCCCTGCCCTATAAAAAATAAAAATAAATGTTGACGTGAAACAAAAATTCCTCTTTTACCTAATTGGAAAACGTATACAAGTTATCTTCCCTTTCTAATTTATATGATAAAAGAGTGACGGGTTGTTATATATATTCAAAGAAGTACTCTATTGTGTATGTTCAACCTATTTTTATTAAACTGTTTAATAAAACAGGCTATTTATTTATAAATAACATAGGCTTACAAATTAATATGATGGTATTTCTTCGCAAGCAGTAAATAAAATATTAGCCTGTCATTTGTGTTCAGAAATGAATGTAGGTTAATGACACACATTAATAGAGTTACGAGAGGCTTTGCCAATCTAATTGGCTAATAGTATAAATCATAGAGCCTATTAAAATAATTAAAATTTTAGCAGCTCTAGTAATTTTGTTAATAAGTCTGAGCCTACTTTTATTGCCTGATATCTAAAATCCAAACCGCAGCTAAAATTTACAATCCAATATTCCGAACGCTAGTAAACAAACTTTTAATTTGACAATAAAATGTTTACATTCATTAAAATAATAGGTTAATTACAGAAATCATTTACGGTAGCTGTTTTATGAGATCTACAGATTTGTGAACGAAAAAGGGAGTAAACTCCAAGGAGTTGCATATGATGCTAATACTTTTCGAAGCGATGTATGTTCTGGAGTATTGCCTCGCATATTGGGAGTTTTCTAAGTGGAATTTTTAGTACCGAGCCTGGGGAGTCTTATCCAAATCGCCGTAACGGTAGGGTACCGCTGGGGAGACGTTTTTTTATTTTAGAGTAATTTCCCATTACATTTTACGTGACTCAGGTTATTGTGGGGTTGTAGTTCCCTCTGACTAACCGCTTTGTTGGGTTGCATTTTGAATTTCTTTTATTTTAGGGTTATCTTTATTTGGATCTATTTTATTGCTTCCATCAATTCCCTACGGCTATGCAAGTTAGAGACTAAAACATCGCTACATCTTAAAAATTTTTACACTCGTAGTACAACCTCGCCTATTGTCTACCTGTAGTTAAGTTTTTTTCTGTGTAGGCACTTTTTAGTCTCATTAATTGAAGTTGCCAATGCGGTACTTTAAGTTAGACTAAACATCGATAAATATCTACATTCGTAGTACCTACACGATATAAGTGCTAATTATGATGATTATGAGACCGACACACCTATTGTCTACTTCTATTTCAGTTACTTCTTTCACTGCAGACACCGTTTGCTTTTAATTTTATAGACAATAAAGATAGCATTTGCCACTTTATATTTCGGTTAAATTAAGATTAACTTTTCTGTCCTTATAATTAATAGGTAGTATGTTTTTATAAGAAACATCCCATTCGATCTAAGTGTATCTCCGTAGCTTTGCTTATAAGCCATATAGTAACATGAATGTTTACATCATTGATAAATTTTACGACCCGAATCATAAAAACTTGCGAAACCTAACATCTCCCAAATCTCTACAACATTCCAACACCACCATAAACGAAAAACATCTGTATCATCTTTCTAATTGCACTAAAAACAGTAAAATCAAAGTCAAACACATGTAATTAAAATTTAACACACGTCGTGTCGAAACTGGATGCTATTAAGAGTTGATTTAAAGAGATGGCGGTAGCCCTTATTAAAAACTTGATTGAGTCTTAGACGCTACTGTTGCGTCGAGATACGGAGACGGATACGCGGTAGAGTTAATTAAAGATGAATGATAAAATGTTACATTTATAACACTCATAGCAGAATAGATTTTATTTGATGCGCACTCAATGAGGATGTACAATTTCGAAAGGGAACCTAAAGAATACGTGCTTTCTTTACGGTCGACACAAAGAAATGTCTCTTAAAAGTTGTATACGTCTTTGCTACAATAACCATATAATAATAGTATATGTGCAAGTCTATTAGGTATCTGAATTTTTAGACTGCAATCGTTGTGACTTCATTTTACGATTTTCTAGCCTGCAACTATCAAACCTTTCTTTTTGGCCCAGTGGGTGACTGTTAGAAAATACCTTAAGGCATTAAGTCCGCCATTTGTACTTTAATTTTGTGCAATAAAGCTTAAATAAATAAATAATCGTTTACCATCACGTGTTTAATTAATGTATTTGCCGCCGTCCAGGTAGGCTTAAAAAAAAACTGATATAGATATCTTGGATCGACAATTTTAAATGTATTAATACATGTAAACTACTACCATTAATTATAATACAGTACATTTTGTCTGTGAAATCAGAAAAAAAGTTTCTTAGTCATAGTTGTTTCTCTCAATCTGTCAATTATATCGTCGCTTGATAACGACAACACAAGCCTTAAGTTTACCGTAGGACTAGGCGAATTTGTGTAATTTTTATTATATTCATACCAAAAAATAATTCATGCGAATAACTATACTTGTAACACATAATTTAATACAAAAAACCTGACACTATACAGCTTAAAACAAGCAAACAATAACTGTTAGCCGGTATCTTCAGCAAAAAGCTAACCGTCTCATTACCCCTCGTCTAAAAAAATGTTCTGTACGTGCAGCAGGAAGCATTAGGGTCCTAGGAGCGTGCCCTGCGGCAGCCTCGCTGCAAAAAACCGGAGGGTGCAAAGACGCATAAAAGGAAATTTATCCACAAATTAATTTGTTGCAGCCGAAATTGGATGCAAGTGTAGCTGTAATTTAATTCTCGAAGTTCTGTGGAATGATTTTGGTATGTAGAATCTATTTGGAAAGCGATGCATTTTAAGTTTCATTGATTGATATTGTAATGAATTTCTTGGAGTTAATATAATTTTTGTCTTTTCCTGCAAAGTTTCCTATAGTACGGTCAAATCGTACATAATTTTACCCTAAACTCGCAAATCAAGTAGTATCGCTGCATTTTTGATATGTTGTTTAGACACCATAGGACAGTATAAAACCATATTTTGCAAGCAAAAAAAAGTTGTGCTAGCTGGGTAGTACGTGAAAAACTGCGAAATTTACGGCCATTTTTTAGTTTCTGATTTTTATTTAAAAAACCTTTCGTATTTGATATCATATGAAAATAACAGTTTAACGACTAATAAATTTCCAACAAGTTGAGCTAACATGCATTACCGTAAGTCTTATAGTTTCAGAGATACGAGACTTTAAAAAGTACCCCTTTTTGTAAACTAGATAAATTTTTGTGTTTTGCTAACGTTTTCGACTTAATATCGCCTCACCTAATTATGTTACGAAAATCATGCAATATTGACCTTATAGCGCACTTAATATTCTTTAATTTAAGGGTAAAATTAGATCTGTGAACTTTGTAGTTGAAAGTATAAGCCCGAAATTCCAAAGGCAGGAGGCCCGCTATCTAAGTTTTTCATACAAATCGCAAGTCGAGTTACAAAGCTGCAATGTTGGTATATTATAAAGGCCTTATAGATATATACGAAAATGCATATTAAAAGAAAAACAAAAAAATAATTTGGGCATAGGACGTAAAAAACGGAAAAAAAATCGCACTTTTTTTAGTTTTTGACGTTTAACTAAAAATCTATTATCTTTTTGATACTAATTGGTATAAAACTATTAAAGAACATTTAATTTGAAAGGATTTGGGCTACGTTGCATCACCGTAAGTTATATATATTTTTAGATACGACATTTCATAAAGTGCCCTTTTATCAAAACATAAACAAATTTTAGGTTACGTTAAAGCTATTCACTAAATATTGGCAAAACGTTCGCGCTAAGAAAAAAAAGTAATTGTAGATAATAACTACATTAAATTTGGAACAAATTGAGCCGATAACAATTACTGTAAGTCTTATAGTTGGGGGTATACGAGGCTTCAAAACATGCATTTATTTTCTTAACTTAATGAAGGGCACATTTTGAAATGTCCTATCTCTAAATCTATATAATTTAGGATAATGCAAGGTAGCTCAAATCCTTTCAAATTTAATATTCTTTCATAGTTTTATAGCAATCAGTATCAAAAAGTTATAGTTTTTTAGTTAAACGTCAAAAACTAAAAAAAGTCCGATTTTTTTTTCAGTTTTTTACGTCCTATACCTAAATCCTTTTTTTTTTCTTCTTGTAATATGCATTTTCGTACATCCCTATAAAGCCTTTATAATATACAAAAATTGCAGCTTTGCAACACGACTTGCCATTTGTATGAAAAACTTAGATAGCGGACCTCCTGCTTTTTGAATTTCGCGTTTTTAGTTTCAATTACAAAGTTTACTGACCTGATTTTACCCTTAAATGAAAGAATATTAATTGCGCTATAAGATACATATTTCATGTTTTT
>JALPQI010016428.1:0-30160 GCA_025490895.1 Thaumatotibia leucotreta
GGGAACATTCCCAAGGTTACTGGGAATATTCCCTTGACAAAAACAGTTTTTTTTACGAAAGTATATGTTTATGACACAATAAACCTTGGGGAATATTCCCTCTGGGAAAAGAAAACAATGTCCTAACGTGGGTAATATTCCCAATGGTCTCTGTAATAGTCCCAATGTTCCCAGGAACATTCCCAAGGTTACTGGGAATATTCCATTGAAAATATTCCCAATGACCTTGGGAAGGAATATTCCCAGTATTATCGGGAATGTTCTCAAGGTTCCCGGGAATATCCCCAATGGTACCTGTAATATTCCCAATGGTCCCTGTAATATTCTCAATGTTCCCGGGAATATTCCCCAAGGTTTATTGTGTCATAAGCATATACTTTCGTAAAAAAAACTGTTTTAGTCAAGGGAATATTCCCAGTAACCTTGGGAATGTTCCCGGGAACATTGGGAAATTCCCTTGACTAAAACAGTTTTTTTACCAAAGTATATGTTTATGACACAATAAACCTTGGGGAATATTCCCTCTGGGAAAAGAAAACAATGTCCTAACCTCTGGACAGAGCCGCATACAAATGGGCCTGTGGGCGATGTGGTCGGCGCCGCTGCTGCTCAGCTGCGACATGAGGAAGGTCGCGGCGCGCGACAAGCGGCTGCTGCAGAACATGGACCTGCTGGCCATCGCGAGGGACCCGAGGGGGGGCCATGGCCGCCAAGAACAAGGTCACTTACTTGTGCTAGTTGGGGTCGATGTACGTGGGGATAATGCGTAGCCTACGTGGGAATAATGGGAGATTCCCGAGTTTCCCGAGAATAATGGGAATATTCCCAGCATTATCAGGAATGTTCGCAGTATTATCGGGAACGTTCTCAAGGGTCCCGGGAATATTCCCAAGAGTCCCTGTAATGTTCCAAATGTTCCCGGGAACATTCCCAAGGTTACTGAGCCGAGGGGGGCCATGGCCGCCGCGAACAAGGGCACATTTTGCCTACACGGTGCATTTTGTCTACTCATGGTCACAATTTTTTTACAAACGCCGTATAGTTTAGTATCAGACCAACACCGAAATCGCGAAAAAGAAGACTTTCATATACATATTGGTCACGTGATCAAGTTTTTTTTTCACTGTTTCGGCGTTAGCCCCATAATAAAAGTTGTTCAGTACGGCGTGTGCAAGGTTTATTAGTGATTAATGAAACTCCGTGTACTAATATTAACCTTTTGAGTATGAACCCCTTAAGGAGTCGTGTTCTTTCGTGACCATGCCAACATGTATTATGTTATGTGTTACACAAATATACCTATTGAAAACATTAACAAAATAATTGCAACTGTTCAGTCCTAGCTGTATCTGTAATAATTGTAGTAATTGTAGGAGCAGCTATGCTATTCTCTTATTCACACATTCGACGCTGCGTTCGTCAATGAGCTCGACGTCGAGACAGCACTGTCTAAATTCCTAGCTGTTTTATTTGACATTAGGAATCGAGGCTGTGAGCGAGGTTGTAGGCGAGTTCGTCGCTGTTTTTCGTGAGAATACGAAGTTCGTACATTAATCGTCAAACTCTCGACGCAGTGTAGTTCCAACTCACGCCGCATTCGTCGCCGAGCACTAGTGTCGTTTAAAGTACATTAGTGAATACCATTTTTACGAGTAGGCACGACGCTGCCGCAGCGCTGACACAGCGCTGACAGCAAGGCGGTTTCCTTACTGAATAACATTGCAGAGTTCGATTGTGAGTCCTTTTATAGTAACTTTTTGAACAGGTATCGTATGTCGTATGATGTCGTGTCAAGCACGCCGACTCGTAAAATCGCCTGACAACTTTAATATGTGAATCAATAGCCCTTGCTACCGGTAAAGATAAAATAGCTGGAATTATTTTTAACTTGGCCAATAGATGTTTAAGACATTTGCCAGAGAACGCCCACTTGTCAAGCCGTATCTAACAAATGTTTACGATGGGTTTTATTGCGTGCTTACGAAGTTTTTATGGTCAATTATATCCCCTCTTTAATCTCTTTGTATATATTTACTTATATACTCAAAATGGTGAGTGCAAATATGTTGGTTAAAAACTTAATCAACTGTTTTTCTTTGTTATTATTATTATTTATTTATTTATTGGAAAACCAACAGCACATTAAACATTCTTAGGCAACAACATTTGTAAACAAGAGGCCAATTATAGGCTCTCACAAATTGAAACTAAATAAAAATGAACTTCACTAAAAGTACAAATTCTGCGTAGGCTAGGCAAGTACAATATAAAATAAAAAACAGTAAAAAGAAAAAAAAAGGGACAAGTTCACTCAAAGAATTGTTTTATCAAGATCCATTCAACGGGATGACTTTTGTCACAAAGTAGGGAGCTTTCAAAACTTTGATCCTTTATTCCATACCTACCTATTTTGGAATCTTAGCATAGCACTTATTCAAATATCGCAAATGTTTGAATAAGTGCTATGCTAACGAACAAAAACCGGTGCACTTGTATTTCTTTTTCACGCTAGATTTTAATCCATACATTGATACATAATTGAAATCAAAACATCATCTCATACAAAAATTACCACTGCGTTACGTTTTTAGGGACACAAAATAAAGACAACGAATAGAATTTTGACCCAATTCCAAAATATTTCATAAAACAATTTCAGTTGTTCCACAAAAATATGTCAAAATATATGGCTTTGATACAAATATTTAAAGTCCCACGGGGCCTTAAGACATTTAATTCGTATAAAGGTTTAAGCTAATTCCCTGATTATGGTAATAAGCGACAAAATTAGACGTTTTACTAATAAAATGCTTATAGGTATTAGGATCCTTATAAAATAAAATGAAATAAAAATAAATAAAACTTTAACAAATGAGAGTAATTTATTGTTTGTTGTGTATTGGACGTGTGGTGACGGCAGTAAGAATACATTTGTCACCACCGCAACTTTTCCCGCGGGTGTCGTAAGAGTCGACTAAGGGATTCAAGTGTCACTGACCATTCTTTGATAGAAGATTGATGATGGGCAGCAGCGTCATCATAGTGGACACACATTACTGCTAATGCGTCTATACGCATAGTTAATAGGAGAGGCCTATTACGTCCAGCAGTGGACTGAGATAGGCTGATGATGTATGTAAGTAATGTAATTTATTGTTTCAGATTCGCCACAAAGTCACATTATGGGTGAAACGCCACCTCCCAATGAAAGGGGACATATATTCATCTTTCTCCTTCGCGCTGGTCAATTTGAACCAAGACACTGAGCATGTCTCTTTCATGCCTGCAAACTACGGGTTGGAGGCCACGGATTCGTATACTATTCTGGTTAGTATGCCATTATACATATTCATCTTATCAAGATAAATATATATTATAGTGAATTAAATGCGCCTATGTAGAAATGCGCATGAACTGTACTCGTATTAGTAGCTCTATCCTCCTGCCCAAGTGTCCTAACCAAAGTAGATAAACTTCAATCATTTTTTTTACTCTATGTCAATAGACAAAACACAAATTTTAAAATGGCCCATGGAAAGAGGAATTTTTTGACTAATTATGATACCAAATTAATACCTCGCCACACGATTAGTTCTGGTTGACTGATAGTATTTATTCCTTGACCCTTACAACTATAAATACTAAACTGTCACAAGCGGTGTTTCCGGACCGATACGACCTTCAAACCTTCAAGAAAAGAGCGTACTCCACCTTAAAGGCCGGCAACGCATTTGCGACGCCTCTGGTGTTGCAGGTGTCCATGGGCGACGTTAATCGCTTTCCATCAGGCGATTCGTCTGTTCGTTTGCCACCTATAGCATAAAAAAAATTGATACATGGAAATCTCGTCTAGGTAGGCGACAAAGTGGGACGTTTTACTAAAAACTAACACAAATATTGCCTGATTTCAAAAACCCACTTATCGTTTACGACTTCTTTCGATTTATAAAGAACCAATGTTTAAAATTTGTACCACCGTGTATCTAATGGTATGGTATACCTACGGTGAATTATATTAGTATCAGTATAATTTATGGCCCATATACAAATAAATCCTTTTATTCTTGTTTTAGGATGTGTTCAACGGGAAATATATAAGAAATGTGACACGACAAGAAGTTTTGAATCTTTCCATTCCGGGCGAAGGTACGTCTGTATTTATTTTGATTATCGATCATACTAAAATGAAGATTGGCTAACTATCGCGAAGCATTTGTTTCTGTCTTTCTAACAAAATCGTCATTCGTGTAAAAGAGTCGGATTTGATAAAAGATTGATGATGGGCTGCAGCGTCAATCATCAATCTTTTATCAAATAATGGTCATTGATACTTCAATCCCTTAGTCGACTCTTACGACACCGCGGGAAGTGTTGGGGTGGTGACAAATGTCTTGTTACCGCCGTCACCACACGGCGGCAACTTAACAAAACCTAAACTTAATTTTCTATATGTATTTTTATATGTATATGAACAGAAAGCTTGACGCAGCGGCTACTTCACAAATAAGTATCAAAATGTTGGACTTCCTAGACACCCTTCACTTTTGAACATGGTCGTGACGTGATAATAAATAAATAATAATAAATAAATAAATATATTGGGACATCTTACACAAATCGACCTAGCCCCACGGTAAGCTCAATTAAGGCTTGTGATGTGGGTAACAGGCGACGATATATTTAATAGATAAATACATATAAATATAGATACTTAAATACATAGACAGCCATGACCAAGGAACAAATATTTGTGATAAATAAATACACAAATAATGCCCTCGCCGGGATTCGAACCAGGAACCTCCAGCTTCGTAGGCAGGGTCACTACCAACTAGGCTACGGAGGCTGACAAAAACATCTGTCAACGTAAATAAGAAATACCTACCCATTTTTTCTTTTATCACTGATGCAGAAAATGTAGATCGTCATGCGACGTACTACCGTCTAATAGTTGTTTATTAAACACTCGTGTGGTTTTATGAAACGAGCCGTAGGCGAGTTTCATAATAAGATCACACGAGTGTTTAATGCCTAATTATGAGGAGTCACATACATTACTTTATCTACATCCAAATCATAAGTTTAGAATGTCAATTTACCTTTATTTTCATTGATATCCACTAAGTATAATGATTGTGACGCTGCAGCCCATCATCATAGTGGACACATTACTGCGATCGCCAATCCGCTTGCCCAGCGTGGCGATTACGGGTATTTACCTCCTAATGCGTCTATACGCATAGTTAATAGGAGAGGCCTACATTCAGCAGTGGACTGAGATAGGCTGATGATGTGATGTTTGTCGCAAATCTGAATGAGAAATATCCTACGATTTTTTTACCTACTAACGTTGCTAATACTGCATATTTTGTTTCAGATATTCTTCTGTACACGTTCTATCCTCTTTGAAAACACGTGAGGCGTTAGTCCAAACATAAGGTTAAATAGCATGTTAGCTACCATAGAGGTTCGACTACGGCACTGGTCTCACCGCTAGCTACTAAGCTATGAACTATCGGCTACAAACACGAAAAAAAGATAAGCACTTCCGTGTAAATAAAAGAGACACGGCGATACTCGCCCGGCGGTGATAGCTGGGTGCTTAGCCAAGTTGCCATCGCTAGCGCTTGCTAGCGCATCGTAGTTTTCCCTCTTTGTCGCACTAATATGAAGGAGTGACAGAGAGGAAAAACTATGTTGCGCTAGCAAGCGCTAGCGATTGGCAACTTGGCTAAGCATCCTGATGGTTTACCCTTGAATCGCCGACAAACATTTAATAGAATATTGTTTCAAAGACAACGATTCAAGTATTTTCATTTCATCGACAAGTCGTTCTGTCGAAGAATCGTTTCCAATAAATTTAAATCAAGGACTTTTAAATGGTATTTGAGTTATTATGTGTATAGCTTATATCGAAGTTTTTTGTTACGGGATTTTTTATTTCAATTTGTTTTAAATTTAGTAATATTTATTCCGCGTAATATTATTTCAATTTGTAATATTTCGTTATCGAATCTAGACGCAGTTACATCGGAGTTTCTGGGTTGCAATAAAAAAAAAATAACCTCGAAGACTAAGGCGGGAGCAAAGCTCCCGCCTTAGTCTTCTAACCTAACCTATCCGAGTCGGATCTGCCCCGGAAGGTTTTGTTCGCTCGCTTCGCTCGCTCACTCGGCCATTTTTTTTTTTCAAAATATTTCGTTATCGAATCTAGACTCAGTTACATCGGAGTTTCTGGGTTGCAATAAAAAAAAATAACCTCGAAGACTAAGGCGGGAGCAAAGCTCCCGCCTTAGTCTTCTAACCTAACCTATCCGAGTCGGATCTGCCCCGGAAGGTTTTGTTCGCTCGCTTCGCTCGCTCACTCGGCCATTTTTTTTTTTCAAAATATTTATTTTCAAAACTACTATTTATGAACATAGAGGTTAATTTTGGGAAAAAGTTTTTCCTACAAAACATGCTTATTTTAGCGTATTCTGCACGCTATATTAATAAAAAATACGTGTCATAATGCCACCAACATCCATCGAATTTTTTCTAAGTCCTCAGCCCCCTTCCAACCCAGCCGAAAAATGTATAAATGTACGACATATAAAAATGTATTGTAGTAATATGTCGAATAAATGAATTTCAATGTTTAGTAGTTGAGCCAATTAAAATAATTTGAAATAAAACACTGACCAAGTGATATTCGTTGAATAGTTTTTCAGTGCAGTAAAAGTTTTTTAATTGAATAGTGTGTGTAACAAAAAAATGTCAAACGAAATTCCTAGTACTGAAGTTTCGATGAATCGTTGTCGATGAAATGAAATTCGATTAAACGTTTGTCGGTAAAATGAATGGACACCCATCCTGATAGCTGGGCGAGTATCGCCGTGTCTCTTTTATTTACACGGGAGTGCTTATCTTTTGTTCGTGTTTGTAGCCAATAGCTAGTGCCTACAGGGGGTCTAGCCAAGACGCCATTCGGCAAATGTATTAGAACGACAGATTCGAACGAAAAGTCATGTGACTATAATGAATGGAAATAATCACGTGACTTTTCGTCTAAGCCCCTTATTCCTAAACGTCTCCTAACTTAGCACGCCGCTAAGTATTGTTTATCCCTTTCGGTCCTATCAATATATCTATAATACCAAGAGGGACAAATAACACTTAAGAATAAGGGGGTAAATTTGTAGTTCTAATACAGTTATAAGTTTTCGCTTATCGCATGCTCTTGCCGAATGGGACTTTGGCTAGGTCCTCTAGCCCTTTACTTTTTGACTCAAGGTAGACTGCGAGATTCGTTATTAGACTGAGATTTTATTTTTGGACCGAAAGTAACACTTAACTTTGTGTTAATTTTAGTCTACAGTTTCCGTCCCATCCTAGAAATAATACTTAATTTTTAAGTTATACTTTAGAGATTTTTAGATGTCTGTCTGTCACATGCTAATATGTTTAATAAAAAGTTTTACTTCAGTTAATTATGTACAGACTCTTATATTTATATGTTAATTTAATTTAAACTTTCGTTATAGACGTACCCCCTTATTCATATCATAAACGTTTGTTAACTTAACAAGCCGCTAATAATTGTTCGTCCCTTTCGGTCTTAACAATGTGTCAATAAGAGCAAAAGGGACAAACATTTTTTAGCGGCTTGTTAAGTTAACAAACGCTTATGAATAAGGGGATTAATACCTATAAATATAATTAAACGGTTAAACTAGAGTTGAGTAGAAACAAAGAGTTCTCCTAGACATCGCGCGTAGTGACAAAATACACGCGAGTTTTATCTTTTAGTTACATTTATAGCTTTTATATTTTTTATTTTATTTTATTTATTTCGTTTGGTTAATGATCTACTTTTACGACCTTAGGGTTTCGTTTTGCTATTTTTGTTTGCTTGGCGTTGTTAAAAGTATTGTTTATTTATTTAATATGAATTAGCTATTTATTCAACGCAATGTACTTAAATAATGTGCTCATTTTTATGTGATATTAAAATAACAACAAGCCTATGATTTTTGTTTTTTTTTTTTTAATTCCTGTTTACCTAGAGCGCCAAAATATTGAAGCAAATCCCTTGATCTCACTTTTGGGTATCAGTCGCAATTTGATTAGCTATCAGTACGATTACTATCACCTTGACTATCACCCTTGTGTTTACGGCACTGGTCTCACTGAGAGCTACTAAGCTATGAACTATCGGCTAAAAACACGATCAAAAGATACTCCCGTGTAAATAAAAGAGACGCGGCTATACTCGCCTGGCGGTGATAGCTGATACATGTTGTTGTGTGCGTGACCTCAACTCTCGTGGTACCTATAGATAGGTACTATGTCCAAGATTATAAGGTTTAGTCTGACACAAATTCTATTTCAGTAACAATACATAGTACTAAGGGCCTACGCTAACTTACGCGGACGCCCGCCGCGTGCGCACGCTCGCGGGTCCCGCTCCGGACACCCGCCGCGGGCCAGCGAGTCCGCGACGGGCGTCCGCGACGGGCACACGCCTAAAGGTGCGGTTAAACTAAAAGAGCATTCGCTGTTCTAACCTCCCACTCTACGAAATTCGATCGGTACGCAAAACGTGATTGGTTGATTTCTTAGAACGGGCGCTAGAACAGCGAAGTTCTTTTGGTTTAAACGCACCTTTACTTAGCGCTGAATTCAAGAAACAAGTCCGCTCCGGTGTGCCCGCCGCGTGCGCACGGAGCGGACCCCCGCCGCCCGCCGCGCGGATTAACGTCCGTCGCACGCGCCCGCGCCAGTTAGCGGTGTCTATACAATTTCTTTGAGGCGGGCGTCCGTTGCGGGTAATCCGCGTAAGCTAGCGTAGGCCCTAACTTGGCCTGTAGAATCGTGTCTATAAACTGTTATGAGTATTATGAACAACGCCACGCTGTAATCCAAAATAATACTTGCTTCTAATTTAAATTACAGTGCTTCATTATTAGAATTAAAATGACGACTCTATAGCATTTTGAAATGCAAGGTTATTCATTATAAGCGTCAATATATTCACATTGGGGATGACATAATTAAGTTTTATTCTTTTGTGCAGCTACAAATATGAGTATATGAGGTACCTAACAAATAAAATAAGTGTAATAGTATTAAATTATTATGTCAGCATTCGTACGCCGCTTAGAGATTATTGTACCTATGGGCAGGACTTCAATCTTATGTAGGTAGGTACTGTCTATCTAAAAGGTAACATCACGTAATACAAGGTGCCCACGAGAAAGGGGAAAAATTCTAACAGCATGTTCCGGAGACTAAATGAAGCAAAAAATGTTAAATGAGTTATGGTCAAATCTGCAAAAAAAAACTTTTTAGTTTTTTTTTATGTTTTGAATGCCTTAATACACAAAAAAGGAATTTTATTAATCCAACTATCGCAAAAAATGTACTTTAAAGTTTTTTTTTACATTTACTAGATAATTAAAGATATTTTTGTTCATTTGATGTCTGTCAATTAAGTGTGACAAGACTAAGACAACATGGTGACAAAATCGTTTCCTAAAATGCGTTTATCATAGCGTAACGGTCTAAAACGGTTTTAAGAAAAAATCAAATTTTCTCTTAAAATAGACTGAATCCAGAAAACTTCATAAATTTTAGGTTAAAAATGTCAATTTTTAACTTCAAATTTGGTCAGAAATCCACTGTTGAATTTTTTCCCTTTCCTCATGGGCACATTGGATATGGACAGTCACTATACTATAAGATATTACATCGGAGCGGCCACGCCAAAAAAATAGACGCCTGCTCAGATATTTGCGAGCACCTCTTATATTTCCCACAACCTTATCTCCAAGTATGCCTTACTTTAAAAATCCTAGAAAACTTTCAAGATTCGCAATAGTAAATGTCTTTGAAGCCCAGAAATAGCGTAACAGCGTAAGACACGGTTCCATTTTCTCCAGGCACCAGTTAATTACACTTCTCTAATTGTGCCATTCTTTCCCCGGACATTCCTATTCTTCTCACCCCTTGATGCCCACTACTAACAAACCAATATAACTGTGAGCTCTGCACTGATAAAAATATTTACTAAAGTGACTTAGGTTGGCTATATTACGAGGAAACTTTGATATATGTAACAATACCTTGCTATCAACAAAACTGAAAAGGATGAAGTCGATACCAGAGTTCTGATTAAATAAACAAAGAACATTGTACATTATACCAAACAACTGGTGAAATCAACAAAAAACTGGTGTGATCAACCAAATTAAATTTAGTAGAATGCCAACATAAAAAGATTGGTAAAATAAAAAATAAAAAACTGTGATATGACCCAATCAACCTTAATATCCGGTTAGAATTACGCAAGATCTGATAAATCCAACTTAGCATTTTTTCAGTGTGAATAAACGTCTTCGACTCGCTTGAGAGTTCTACTTAAACTGGTTCTATGCACCAGGGTTTCATAAGCCGTATGAATAAAAAGCTCCTTATCTAAGTTAAAAAGACGGAGAATATTCCAAAAGTGGTGTAGTTACGACCTTATGGAGGTAGTGCTAGTTTTATTTCACCCCATTATGCGCAAGTCGGTACGGCGCGGAAATAGCTCGGTCATAAGCACTGCGTTTTACAAATCCTGGGGATTTGTATACAATTTCAGCCATTTGTATTTGAGGTTATTTAGTGCTTATTATACTTACAATTGTAGGATAAACTTAGCTTTCCTATTCTCCTTTGCTTCTTAGGGTTCCGTACCCAAAGGGTAAAATGGGACCCTATAAGTAAGGCTCGGTTGTTTGTCTGTCACCAGGCTCCGCCTCGTGAATCGTGACATTTTCACAGATGCTGTACTTATTTATGAGGGCGCATACACCCAAATTGCAGCACGGAGATTGCATTTTAAGATGTCTTAAACATGAAAATATGCCACAAAATCATACATACAGAAACTACATCATATTTGCAAGGGCCGATAGGGAACAAATCCGCAAAGGATTGAAGTTCGCTCGATAGAAATCGACCACGAAAACATGTCTAATTTTCGGGGAGATTTTATTTCCTGACGTTACTTTGCATGCTATAATAGTAATAATTTTGTATTTTGTAGCTTAAACTAATGCCGAGGGCTGATAGGCATAACTTTTTTTATAGGTTGTCATGTTTAAGAGATAGAGAGGTAAGAAGCATTTGGCGTTTAGACCCTTTTTATTTCGCGCGCTGTGTTCTCTCCCGTCGCGCATTTCGCGCGATTTGCTATATCTTCTATTTCCATCCGTGGGCGCGGCCAGTCGCGATCACTCCGTTGAGACGAGAGGACTATGCTCGACGAGCTCATGACGGTAAAATGAATTTAATTAACTCTTTGAAGGTCTGTTTCACATTTAAACCGAAGTTTTGAACCATTGGGTATTATGACTAATAAATTAAACTTCATTCAACAAGTTTTTCATTCATCATTAATGAAAAACATTATCTTATCAGATTTTATAGTGGAAACGAGGGACATACATGCAAAAATAGCCGATGATTTTTTGGATCGCGTAGGTTTGTATACAAATAATAGGTATTTCGTATTTAAGTCGCGAGACTCAAATTTTCAATCGAAAACGAGGAAGATCGACCATTCGCGTATCTACTTCAAAAATAACAGATTTCCTTGTCTGAAAAATTGGCATGCTTGTAACCAAATAATGTTTAGCATGTGGAATACAGGGTGGAAATTCTTTTTGGGTCAGTGAGAGCAGCTACGAGATGAGTAGCTACGCGAAAATGGTCTTGGAAGACCTTCCCTTTATTTTAACTTAATGAAGATTGGCGTTTAAAGATTTTGGAAAAAAACATACAGGGTGCCTGAAAATGGTCATTTGTGACAAACTTTTTTTTGGATGCCAATCGATCCTGTTTCTGTTCAGGATCAAAAGCATGTATGAGAACCAAAAAAAAAAATTCGGCTAGAAAAGCCGCAAATCATGAATTAAATTTCCCATACAAATTGTATGAAAAATATTTTTGGTCACATACGAGCTTTTGATCCTGAACAGCAGAGTTGGGCATTTCGTAATCAATTCCCGATTACAATATTACTTGATTTTACTTTGTAATGTACTTATGGGTATCATAAATTACTTGTAATGTAATGTCTTGAAACGGAATATTGCCATGACGTATGAAGGAGTCAGTAATAAATAAATAAATATCTTGGGACATCTTACACAAATCGACCTAGTGCCACGGTAAGCTCAATTAAGGCTTGTGATGTGGGTACCAGGCGACGATATATACACCGTGATTTCTAATAACCCGAAAGATTTGACAGTGTGTTCCTGACCACATTTAGAAACTATAATTTCGTATAAACTTTTCTGGATATCGCCTAGTTTCAGAGTTATAACCAATTAAAAAAAAACATATTTTCTAATTGTAACTCGGTACAAAAGGTCTTTTTAACGGCGTTGGTGTCATTATGGAGAATAGTCTCACTAACCTCATTAATAGATGTCGAAAAGTGAGAAATAAAACCTTTTAAAAATGAGGTTTTTGAAAAAAAAAACCTTAACACTCATTGTAAGTGCTAGTTTCATGAATAATTTTTACTTTTTATGTTAAAATACATTCAAAAATTAAATAACAATTGAAAAAAAATTAAAAAAAAATTTTTTTTTTCGCCAAAAATGACAAAAGTCATATAACGGGTCTTAATCGCGTAAACTTACGTTTAATTATATCCTGACGTTTCGGGCATGACGTTACACCCGTGGTCGCAGGCAGACCACGGGTGTAACGTCATGCCCGAAACGTCAGGATATAATTAAACGTAAGTTTACGCGATTAAGACCCGTTTGTCTGTAAAATATGAGTGATAATCGTGAAAGTTTAAATCAATATAAAAGTCATATAATATTTTTTTGTTTGTTTTTACATCAAAAAAGCGTGGTTAAAATCTTTCGGGTTATTAGAGATCACGGTGTATAATAGATAGATACATATAGATACTGAAATACATACACAGCCATGACCAAGGAACAAATATTTGTGATAAATAAATACACAAATAATGCCCCCGCCGGGATTCGAACCCGGAACCTCCAGCTTCGTAGGCAGGGTCACTACCAACTAGGCTACAGAGGCTGACAAACTAATAGTAATAATATAATATATAGCATATAATACCTACTTTGGAATCAACATGTTGATTCAATATTACTGGAATTGTTGATCATACTTCTTTTTTCTTTTTAATTACTTATAATGTTAGGACGTGCGAATTTTGAATATTATTGTCTCAAATATACAATTAAATACGGCTTCAAAGGTTTCTACTGATTTGCATACATGGAATCCGAATGTAGGGTCCATTAGATTCAAGATGGCGGCCCATTTTTTTGGAATTTTTGTCATTATACTCATCGTCATCATCATCATCATCATCAGCTTATGTTAGTCCACTGCTGGACGTAGGCCTCTCATATTAACTATGCGTATTAGGACATTATACTCGATTTCGACTAATTCACATACGTGGAATCCGAATTTAGGGTCCATTTTAAGATTCAAGATGGCGGCACAATTTTTTCTTTTTTTTGTCATTGTACTCGTTTTCGTCTAATACACGTACGTGGAACCCGAATATAGAGTCCACTTTAAGATCCAAGATGCTGGTAATTTTTTTTGAATTTTCGTCATTATACTCGATTTCGACTAATTCACACACGTGGAATACGAATTTAGGGTCCATTTTAAGATCCAAGATGGCGGCACAAGTTTTTTCTTTTTTTTTCATTTTTGTCATTGTACTCGTTTTTGACTAATTTACATACGTGAGACCCGAATTTAGAGTCCATTGTAAGATCCAAGATGGCGGCGTCTTTTTTTGCATGTTACCTATTGAATTTTGTACCTACGCAATTTTCATCATTATACTCGTTTTCGAATAATTCACATACGTGGAACCTAAATTTAGAGTCCATTTGAAGATCCAAGATGACGACACAATTTTTTGCAATTTTCGTCATTCCTTATACTCGTTTTTGACTAATTCACGCACGTGGAATCCGAATATCCCATTTCCACTAGGTAGGTACACATACGTAGGAAATCTAGGATCTTGAATTGATCCTAAATTCGGGTACTTATGTAAATTAGTCTAAAAAACGACTACAATGACAAAAATTACAAAAGAAAGAAAAACACTGTACTGCCATCTTCGATCTTAGAATGGACCCGAAAATCGGTTTCCACGTATGCGAATTAGTCAGAAACGAGTATAATAATTAAAATTGCAAAAAAAGTTGCCGCCATCTTGGATCTTAAAATGGACACGAAATTCGGATTCCACTTATGCAATTTAGTCGGAATCGAGTATAATGATGAAAATTGCTAAAAAAACGTTGCCGCCATCTTGGATCTTAGAATGGACCCGAAAATCGGGTTCCACGTATGCGAATTAGTCGGAAACGAGTATAATGATGAAAATTAAAAAAAAAAGTTGCCGCCATCTTGGATCTTAGAATGGACCCGAAAATCGAATACCACGGATGTGAATTAGTCAGAAACGAGTATAATGATGAAAAATGTTCCGCCATCTTCGATCTTAAATATATACTACATTTTCAGAATACGTTTTTAACTATCATGAATGTGCTAGGATGTCAGATGTCAACTAGAATGACATAAATCAAAAACAATTTTCTTCGAGTAACAGTAACAAAATTACGTTTTAACTGTTCTAAGTAATGCAGATGACTAAAGTACTTGATTACGTTGGATTCAATATTACAGTAACGGATTACAATACCGATCCCAAAGGAATGGATTACAGGCGTAGCCGTAGTACAGCATTTAATGATGAGCATTACAGTAATTTTGATTATAGTAGTAATTCATTACTGAGGAATCGTCATTACTGGAATGTAACCCTGTAATTAATTCTAAAATGAATTGATTACGTCCAACTCTGCTGAACAGAAACAGGATAGATTGGCGTCAAAAATGACCATTTTCTCCCACCCTGTATGCTGTTTCCAAATCTGTAAACGCCAATCTTTATTAATTTAAAATCGAGGGAAAGTCTTTTAAAACTATTTTGCGTAGCTCCTCTGAATCTGGTAGTTGCCGTCACTGACCCAAAAAGAATTTCCATCCGGTATACAATCTGTTACCGGCGTCCGGGCATTTATAAAAACCGGTAATATGAGTTACCTACCGTACTATAGTTTTAGTAAGTTCAATAATATAACCAAACATTTTCAGTGGCCTTTGCCCAATGATTTGATGTTTACAGTATGTGACCGGCGACCGGGCATTTATTAAAATGCGTAACATGGTTTGCCGGACTTTAAGCGTAGTAAGTGCAATAATATAACTAAGCATATTCAGTGGTCTGTGGCCAACGGTTGAAATGTACAGTCTGATACCAATCAGTAGGCAGTGATGATAGTTACGTGTTTATTGTTTGTCGTAGTTTCTGTCACTTTTTAATATGAACGAGTGACACATGCAACGATAAACAAGGGCATAAAGCACTGTTTTATGACACGGGCTCGACATTGAATCCTGAACGCAACGAAGTACTTCCAGTTTTACTCACGAGCGCAGCGAGGGAGTTATAGACTGAGTACTGAGTGCAGTGAGGGATTCAAGCGCCCAAGACAAAACAGTTTCATTCCCGAGGTATATACTCTACTTTTCTCACCTTATTCGAGTTTCGATCGATTCGGAATTTAATACTTAGGAACGTATATTTGACATGTGTTATACCTCTTTCTTACAAGCATAGTCTCATTATTCGAAAACACTGGCCACTTAGAAAAAAAAAACAATGTCTGATTTTCAATTGTTTTTTAAAGTCGTTGAGTCGCTGGTGAAAATGGAGCTGTCCTGCGAAAGTTTTAGAGCAATGATTTATTATGACTTTAAAAGTGGATTAACACAACAACAATGTGGAGACCGATTAACTATTGCTTTTAGTAGTGAAGCACCTTCAAAGACGACCATATACAGGTGGTATTCGGAATTCCAACGTGGCCGTGTGTCTCTTGCGGATGACGTACGTGAGGGTCGACCGAAAACGGCCGTTACCGATCAAAACATCGATGTTGTTCGCCAACTGATAAAGGAAGATAGGCATGTTACATATCGGGAGATTCAGGAGACTTTAGGCATTGGAATGAGTCAGGTACAAGTTATTTTACAACAAGAGTTGGGCGTGCGGAAGTTATTTTCCCGGTGGATTCCTCACTTGTTATCTGACGACCAGAAAACGGTACGTGTCAATTGGTGCCGCAAAACTTTAAAAAGATTTAACCGAGGAAGCTCAAATGCCGTTTTTAGTATTGTGTCAGGTGACGAATCATGGATTTACGCATATGAGCCTGAATCGAAAAACCAATCTCGAGTTTGGGTTTACGAAGACGAACCGAAGCCGACAAAAGTTGTTCGTTCTCGCAGCACGATCAAAAAAATGGTAGCCACGTTTGTCTCCAAATCGGGTCACGTGGCGACTATCGCTCTTGAAGATCGAAGAACTGTCAATGCCGATTGGTATATAGGCGTTTGTTTACCGATTGTTTTTGCTGAACTGCGAAAAACTAACCCTAACCGCCGTATTATACTACACCATGATAATGCCAGCCCTCACACCGCTCAGAAAACAGACGACTATCTGAAGGGCGAAAACGTCGAATTACTGGACCATCCTCCGTACAGCACTGACCTAAGTCCCAACGATTTTTTTACTTTCCCGAAAATAAAGAATCGGTTGCGTGGTCAGCGTTTTCAGACCGCGGAAGAAGCAGTCGACGCTTATAAAATGGCCATTTTGTCAACCCCCACTTCAGACTTCAATAACTGTTTTAAAAACTGGTTTCAGAGAATGAAAAAGTGTATTAAACACAAAGGAGAATACTTTGAAAAACAATAAAAGTACTTTTATTTCATTAAAATGCGTATTTTTTCCGATTCCCGAAACTTTCAGGGCAACCTACGTATTCGTGATAAATAAATACACAAATAATTCCCTCGCCGGTATTTGAACTCTAAACACTATACGATACGTATAATTATGTATACTGAAATAAGATTGAAAATAAGTTGCATATCGAAAATAAGTTGCAAGAGAGAGATTGCCGAAATTTTCGTTTTTCGAAGTTCGCGATAAGCCTAGAGGATTCGCTAACTAAATACATATAATACTTACATACAGCAACTAGTACCATCATGGAGGATTTTATTGTCACTGAGTAACGAGATGAAGATTTTAGAATAACTAACGTGAGACTCTAACATATTTAAATATTTAGCAAACGGGTTACTCACGCAATTTATGTCGATACAAACATACATACATGTCCGGCAATTATCGACGTAAATAAATTACGTGAATAACCCGTTTGCTAAATATTTAAATGATAATGATGATGATACCTAGATGAAGATTCTTGACAATGTCCTGAACACTATTTAATAAAAAATGTAACTAAAGAAATTTAACTCAAATAAAAGCCCGCTTGATGGTAACAGACTGTATGTATATCAGTTATCACTTGAAATGTAGTAATAAACCCAAACTGAGCGCGCCTCCATAGGTACAGTCGACAAAAAGTGTGGTCTATCACTTTTAGACTTTATTATGATTAATTCATCATCATCATAATCATCATCATCATATCAGCCAAAAAACGTCTACTTCTGAACCTAAGCTTGCTCCCCCAAAGATTGCCACAATGACCGGTCCTGCGCCACCCGCATCCAGCGGGGTGAGGCGGGCGGCGACGGGTGGTGACGTGGCAGCGGGGGGAGGCGGGCGGCGGCGACGGGAGGCGGGTGGCGGTGGGTGGCGAGTGGTGGCGGCGGGGAGAGGCGGGCGGCGACGGGTGGCGGGCGGCAGCGGGGGGAGGCGGGTGGCGACGGGTGGCGGTGGGTGGCGACAGCGACGGTTGGTGACGGGTGGCAGCGGGGGGAGGAGGGTGGCGACGGGTGGCGGCCGGCGACGGGAGGCATTGGGTGGCGACGCGTGGCAGCGGGGGGGAGGTGGGTGGCAACTGGTGGCGGCCACGCAACGCGCACGTGCACGCATCGGGTGTGACCCCGCCTTTATGATTACACATAATTATAAATAGTACTAGACAATTCAATCTTTAAAAATATTGCCACGTTTCATGTAGTTGCTCCGGCATATACTATGCGAGTGTGCGAGCGGGAGGACAGTAGGCGCGCCGTCACGCACACAGAGAACAGGAGCGGGGCCCGTGGGTGAATTCACGTTTTTCCCTAGGTTGAGGCGCGCTCTTATATGACCGCTACTTACTTAACATCAAATACTAAAAAGTAGAATAATAGATATTTAAACTGCTCGTTTGAAAAGGTAATTGCATAACGGTACGGAACCCTTACTGCACTAGTTCACCAATATATCCTATATACAGAGGTATAGGGAAATCGGAACCTATAGAAGATCAGTCAAAGATCAAAATTAGGTTGAATTGTTTTAACCTTATTAAATTTTGTACTTATTATGATTGAGATGTGTGTTTTCTATTCCCTTTTATTTATATTTTCTGAAACAACTCGAATGTATTTATTTAATATTTTTTCAGTTGTATTTTTTAAATAGTAACACTAGGTATACCATATAAAGGTCGTCCCAAAGTTATGGGACATGAAGGGGAAGTACCTGAAATATCGTAGATAGTGTATTTTGCTGAAAGAAGACTGTATGTTATTTCTAAAATTTAGTAATTCTGCATTCAAACTTTTTTTTTTTTTAATGCAGTATTATTTAATTTTCAAAATAAAATAAAGTCTTCTTTCAAGAAAATATCCTATCTACGGTATTTAAGGTACCCCCCCTTCATGTCCCATAATTTTGGGACGTCCTGTATATATAAATTTAAATATTAGATGTTATATACCAAAGAAAAAATACCGAAGTTCACCACCTCCGGCGTTGGTAAATTTTGGTATTTTTTTCTTTGGTATATAACATCTAATATTCAAACTCATTTTTCTAGTTATCAAAGGTCTATATTTTACTAAACTTAACATTCAACCTTAGGCTGCGTTTCCACCAGAGATGTGCGAGGATGTGTTTCCATACAAATTACACCTATTAATGACTCGAGCGAGGTGTCATTTGTACGGAAACACATCCTCGCTCATCTCTGGTGGAAACGCAGCCTTATTCTACATTCTACCCCAACTATTCACGAGAGTAATCTTTCCAAGCTCCACTTTCCAACGTTTATTCAATGATTGGACGCAATTCTTCAAGGCTCTTCAATAAACCTGCTTCACTATCTCGGTGCGATTCCGTAGAATCCGTACGACGTAAATTCCCGGGAAAAATGGGGAACCTCGTGCAATTGTACCGGTTGCGAGCTTTCTTCCGTAATAGATGTTGGCGGAAAGGACAGAAAGTTGTAAGTAACGTGAGGAGTTATTCGAGTGAAATTAGATTTAATATTTTTGTTTCGTTTATGGGTCAAAATTCTTTTCATTGTCGTATTTTGTGTCCCTAAAAAACGTGACGCAGTGGTGATTATTGTATGAGATGATGCTTTGTTTTCAATTTCTGATTTATGGATTAAAATCTAGCATGAAAAGAAATCCAACTGCACCGGATTTTTTTTGTCTATGAGTCGAAGCAGCAACTAAAAGCGTGACAGAGGTAGGTATCAAACAAGAGAACGAAGTGAATTTTGACCCTTATAATCATCACTTTGAAATACAATCACAAAAATACCTACCTATAAAAGGTATAAGTAGGTAAGGTAAGGAAGTACTGAGTAGGATAAAATAGAATGTAAAATTGGAATTCCATTTTTATCGCTGCGCTTTCTCAATGGATATACAACGTTTTGCTTTTGGCTCGGAAACTGGAGCAGTGGGCGGCAAATTAAATTATTGTTGTCAAGCGAAATGCGTTTCGTCGAGGATCCGTGGGGTCTACCGCGAGTACCGCGCTTGTTCGATCGTCTGCTTCTCTATCACTCTTGCATATTAGAGCGATAGAGAGGAAAGGCGAGGACTGAACGTACCTAGTGGTTCTAATTCTAAGTGGTCCCGTGCGAATTTGGCGTTGAAACTGTAAGGTATGCAAGTAGTGGGTAGATTCATTGATGTCAATATTTCGGGTAGTTAAGAAATAAATCAGTCAGCTATCAACCGGCCTTTCATTCACTACACTGGCGACAGGATTTCGGATTTTTTATAGTTTTCGGTTAAAAAAACAGTGCTGTTTAGTGACTAATAATGCCAATCGGGAAATTAGAACAGTTCGATCTATCTTCGAAACAGTGGCCCGCGTATATTCGCCGCGTGAAACAATATATGTTGTTAAATGAAGTGAAGGCGGAACTTCAGGTGCCATTGTTAATAACGGTTGTCGGTGACGCCACGTATGCGTTAATGTGCGACTTATGTTCACCGGCGCTTCCAGAAGACAAGACATTTGAACAGCTGGTCAATCTGGTGACCGAACACTTGGAACCACAGCGATCAGAGATCGCCGAACGTCACGTTTTTAGGTTACGTCGGCAGCGGGTCGGCGAGCCGCTCGCCGAATATCTTCAAAATTTAAAACACCTGGCGAGCACCTGCGGCTTCGGCACCGCCCTCGAAGTGAATTTGCGAGACCAGTTCGTGTCGGGACTCGCAAACGAAGCGATGCGATCTCGGATATTCGCCGAAAAGAATATACAGTACAAGGAGGCGGTGGAGCTGGCTCTCGCGCTCGAGGCCGCAGAGAAACACGCCGAGGTCAGCGGCTCGGCGGTAGCGCCGGCGAGCACCTCGAGCGGCGGCGGCGGCGGCGGCAGCGGCGGCGGCGATGCTGGCGAAGGGCTGCATCACACGAGCGCGCGGCGCGGGGGGCGCGGCGGAGGCCGAGGGCCCGGGACCGGCGGCGCGGCCGCGGCCCGGGGCGGCCCGCCGCGCGACGCCCAGGCGCAGGCGCAGTGCTGGCGGTGCGGGAAGGCGCATAGGCCAGATAAGTGCAAATATACGCATTATAACTGTGACGAGTGCCACGAACGCGGACATTTGAAGGCTATGTGTGGTAAAGGGCGTGATTTTCGACGCCGGTACGGGCGGCAACACTTTATCGATGAAGAATCGGACGACGACTTGTTTAACATCAGAGTGTCATCGCAAGGTAACAAACCTTATTTTATTATAGTGAACATTGATGGACAGGACGTCAAGTGTGAGATTGATACGGGTAGTCGTATATCGGCTATTAGTGTGGACTTATATAATCAGCTGTTCTCACGAAAACGTATTGAAAAAAATAATTCATTTTTTTACAGTTATAATAAGTCACCAATCGAAACTCTTGGGTACATATCTGTCGATGTTACGCTTAATAACGTTACAGTAAATTCCTTGCGTTTGTATGTTATTCAAAATGGGGGACGGCCACTTTTAGGTCGAGAATGGTTGCGCGCTTTAAAAATTAATACAATTTGGTTAAATGAGATTGTGGAGGAGGATCGATTTGTGACCGAGTTGTGTAACGAATTCCCGGATGTATTCAGTAATAAATTAGGTACATGTAAAAAAATGATTCAATTACAGCTCACAGATAATGAAACTGTATATGTTCGCGCGAGACCCGTGCCACTCGCGTTGCGTGAACGTGTCGAGCGCGAACTCGAACGTCTCGAGAGCGACGGGACCCTGTGCCGCGTGGACCATTCAGACTACGGAACGCCAATTGTTCCGGTTGTGAAACAAAATGGAGATTTACGCATATGTGGGGATTACAAGGTGACGATAAACCCTAAACTTAAACGCGATTATTATCCATTACCTCGTATAGAGGAGTTGTTCGCGACCCTGAGCGGGGGAGAACAATACACCAAACTTGATTTACGCCACGCGTATGAACAGTGCCTGCTAACGGAAGACTCACAACCGTATACGGCGATCACCACACATATCGGTACTTTTGTTTATCGCCGTACACCGTATGGTCTTTCATGTATTCCTGAAAAGTTTCAGAAACTGATGGAAGAGACGTTGCGCGGGATCCCTAATTGCGTTGTTTTTTTAGACGATATTTGCATAACGGGTCCCAATAAGCAGGAACATTTGAGAAATCTGCGAGCTGTACTTGAACGGTTACGTAAAATGGGAATGACCTTGAAACTAAGCAAATGCAATTTTTTACAGGATAAAGTAAACTATTTAGGTTTTATCATTGATAAGACCGGCCTTAGACCGGACCCCTCCAAGTTGAAGGCTATTTCCGATGCTCCGAAACCCGAGGATGTAACTCAACTAAAAAGTTTCCTAGGAATGCTGAACTATTACGGGAAATTTATTCCAAATTTAAGTACAATGCTACATCCGTTACATTCATTATTAAAAAACGGAGTCGAGTGGAACTGGGATTCAACTTGTGATAAGGCTTTTATAGAAGCAAAGCGGGCCCTTATTGGTAAACGAGTATTAGCCCACTACGAGGAGGGGCGCGACCTCGTGCTGGCGGTGGACAGCAGCGCGTACGGCGTCGGCGCCGTGCTGGCGCACCGGTACGAGGCCGGCGCCGAGCGCCCGGTTTGTTGCGCGTCGCGAACGCTCAACGAACATGAGCGTAATTACAGCCAACTTGACAAAGAGGCTTTGGCGATATTTTATGGTATAACAAAACATCATCAATATTTATTTGGAAGGCACTTTACGTTGCGAACTGATCACAAGCCGCTAAGTTATATTTTTGGGAGAAATAGTGGAATTCCACAAACAGCTGCGAGCCGCTTACAACGGTGGGCGGCGCGCTTAGCGGCTTATGACTTTTCGGTAGAATTTGTACGTTCGGTGGACAACGGGCCAGCCGACGCGTTATCTCGTCTGCCATTACCGCACCGGGACCGCGCCTCCTCTGAAGTGATGAGTTATGTTCGATTTATTGAGGATTCGTTGCCTGTTAATTTTAAAGACATAGCTAAGGACACACAGAATGACTCAATTTTAAGTAAGATTTATGGTTATGTACAGTTCGGGTGGCCATCCGTTGCGAGTTGCGAGGAAGAAAAACCATATTTTGTAAGAAAGAGCGATTTGGTTGTTGACATGGGTTGTTTAATATATAAATATCGCGTTGTAATACCTCCAAACTTTAGAAAACAAGTGTTGAACGAAATTCACGAGGGTCATTTAGGTATACGTAAAATGAAAAATATATCGCGTAATTATGTCTACTGGCCCGGTATCGACGGAGATATTGAGCAGGCGTGCCGAGCCTGCAGCGCGTGCCGCACCGTGCGGGACGCGCCGCCCCGCGCGCCGCTGCACCCGTGGGAGTACCCACTGAACCCATGGTGTCGGCTCCATGCGGACTTCGCGGACTGCGGAGGCAAGCGGTACTTAATTATTGTAGACGCGCATTCCAAATGGATTGAGGCCATTTTAATGAAGGGTACGGAAGCCCGATCGACTATTTCAGTACTTCGTTCAATATTCGCTCGGTTCGGATTTCCTGAGCAACTCGTAACAGACAACGGGCCGCCGTTCTTATCAGTAGAATTTAAAGAATTCTGTAACGTAAATTGTATAAAACATGTAACGTCAGCACCATATAGGCCCCAGGGTAACGGCGCGGCGGAGAATGCGGTTAAGACAATTAAAAAAGCGATTAAGAGGGCTCTATACGAGGGGGTCGATGTTCCTACCGCCCTTAGCAAATTTCTTTTCCAGTATCGTAATTGCGAGCACTCGACGACCGGCGTGTCTCCGGCGGTAGCGTTGATGAAGCGGCGGCTGCGCGGGCGGCTGGACGCGCTGCGGCCCGACCGCGCGGCCCCCGCGCGCGCCGCGCAGGAGCGCCAGGCCGCGGCCGCCGGCGGCACGCTGCGGCCCGACCGCGCGGCCCCCGCGCGCGCCGCGCAGGAGCGCCAGGCCGCGGCCGCCGGCGGCACGCTGCGGCCCGACCGCGCGGCCCCCGCGCGCGCCGCGCAGGAGCGCCAGGCCGCGGCCGCCGGCGGCACGCTGCGGCCCGACCGCGCGGCCCCCGCGCGCGCCGCGCAGGAGCGCCAGGCCGCGGCCGCCGGCGGCACGTCAAGGGCCCTCGGCGTGGGGGATGAGGTGTTCGCGCGCGACTATACAGTCAAAGGGGAGAAGTGGTCGAAGGGTAAAGTCACTTCCCAGACCGGCCCGGTATCTTACAAGGTGAATATGGGTCAGGGGGTCGAGTGGCGTAGACATGTGGATCAAATAATGCCGGTCAATAAACATAGGTACTCGTTGACGCGAGCGAGTATTCGTGACGCTGGCGAACGCGCAGATCTAGCGAGCTCGAATGAAGAAGGGGCTCAGTCGGGGTTGACCGAATATGGTGCTGACGAGTCCTTTGAGGACGCATCGGATGGTGACCTCCAGGAGCTGCCGGGACAGCCTGAGCGGGGAGCCCGCGAGCTCCCAGCGGCGGCGGCCGGGGACGCTGGCTCGTGGACGGAGGCCCCGGGCGCGCCGCCGTCCGATGCGTCCAACCGAGCGTTGCGAGCTTGGAAACGGTCCCAGAAACAGGCCATGTAATGTACTTACCTATTTTACCTAATCTGTTTACCGATTCCTATTTATATCCTATTGTGTGATGTGCCTTAATTAGAGCCGAAAGAGATGTAAACAATATAGACTTCTAATATAAGTGTATATTGTTATATAGTACTTAGTATATATGTGTAAACCCTAACTATATGATTATCCGTTATTTGAGTGGGAGAGATGTAAGGTATGCAAGTAGTGGGTAGATTCATTGATGTCAATATTTCGGGTAGTTAAGAAATAAATCAGTCAGCTATCAACCGGCCTTTCATTCACTACAGAAACCATATCGCTGCGATGTCATTAACCCATCGCCCTCGTTTTCATTCGATACGAAAATAAAATGCTGTGGTGTTTCACTTACAGTGCTTTCGTTTTTTTATTTCTACGTTTCAAAAGGACTTGGCCAAATATTTTGGATTTACTGCCTATATTTTTTTCACAATGTGCACGGTTTTTTATGACAGAATTTTGCAATTTATAATATCTATCTACTTCAATATTATTATTGTCTATTCAAAACTTAATTTAAATGACATAAAGCAACAATCACACATTGTTAACAACGCTTGGATTTAATATCCATTCTGTTTCCATCATTGTTGTCAATTTTCTCAGAAGTTTCGGTAATGTTTTATGTGTTTCCTACTCAGAATAACTTTACTTTCAGTCTAGGAGAAAAAACGTTCTCAAACTTTGTATAGTTTTACGAGCTTTCCATTGTGTAACGGCCAAAAGCCTCTAAATAAATAGTAGATTAAAAAATTTCAGACTAATTCTTTAGGGCTTTGCTTGCAATTCTGCTCCCTGAGCTGTAAATTAAAAATGATAATTTTCATGCAATATACCTAGATGTAAAACAAGCTATAAAATTAAAAATGTACGTGTTTGAAAAATGGTTACAAAATGGAAAACAAAAAAGTGTTTGTTTTCTCATGGTAGGATCGAAAGAGCCCTACTTCTGTGTAGGACAAACATTAATTTTACCTACTTTCTAAAAAAAATACCCAAAAAAGACAAGTAAGGAGCAATATAGCTGTAATTTCGAGAATCACGTCGTATTCCTCGCACCGATTACGAAGCCCTTAAAACTAATACGCAACGTGGGTACTTGTTTCCCAAGTGCCCTTAACACGCGCATGGTGAGCCCTTAATCGATTAACGATCGAATTAGGTCTGGAGGACTATTTGAACTTAAAACGAGTTGATGGGTTTTATTATTGATTTGATGTTACCTTGACTTTGCATTCGCTTTCAGATGTTTGATCTGCCCTTAGAAATACAAACAAACTATAGGTTTAAGGTGCGGTTAAACTAAAAGAGCATTCGCTGTTCTAACCTCCCACTCTACGAAATTCGATCGGTACACAAAACGTGATTGGTTGATTTCTTAGAACGGGCGCTAGAACAGCGAATGCTCTTTTGGTTTAAACGCACCTTTAGATTATTTCAGAAAGTAATAAATAGAGTAATGAGTGTTACAAAATAGTACATTACGACACAAGTGCGAAAAACATGAAATTCGAAACGAGTGGCGATATTTTTAAACACGACCGACAGGGAGTGTTTTAAATCGACACTAGTTACGAATTTCGTTTTTGCACGTGTGTCGTACGGCGTTTTTTAGTGCAGATGGCCTTCCAAAGTTTTGGACCTGACGTAAAATGACACACTTCTTGCACTAGAGCCTAAAAAAGGCGCCATCTGTACTAAAAATAATTCTTAAATCCGTTTCAGAACGTAATCAATACAGTACAGTAATTTTTTTATGGCGAAAACTTTTTTCATTTTCTATGAAGGGAACGGTTGGCCTACTTTGGACGACCAGCCCCATACAAAAACTTTTCCTCTGTGTTTTCTTACTCAGATTAAGACTCAATGTTATACGGTTAATCAAATTACCACTATTTTGTTACAACCTGTGTAATCAACAAAATAATAAGAGTAGGAACTGTTTTGTATTCGTAGCTTTGGCTCAGTTGGTCCTGTTTTTAAATCCGTGATAATTACGGGGTTATAAAGGGTCATTCACATCGCGCACGGTCCACGCGTGATTCAATTAACACAAGCGTGCGTTCATGCCTTTATATACCCTCTTCTGCACTTGAAATACGATTGAAAACTGCATGGTTTAAACGAGAATGTCAACGTTATTTTGCAGTACATATTTTAATTAGTAGCTGCACATGAAGTATAAACAACAAATGCGTTTCAATGGAATTTAAATCGGTTTCAGTTCAGCGGTGTTATTTAGGTTCATGATGACTGTTTTCGTATAAATTAACTAATGATTTAATTGACCTACGCTTTAAATGCTAATTACTCTTACGCTTAGTACATGATTGGTGCGACAGTAGATGGAAGTTAATTTTTTTGTTACCAGATTCCTATACATTTTTGGTAACAAAAAAGGAACGTTTCATACAAACATTTTGGGAAATGCTGTGGATCGTGATCAGCATCATTGGCACTACCAGCCTATCAATATTTTTATCAATACCGAAGACGTACCTAATAAAGGACCAACTTTTTGAAAAATTCTCAAATAATGCACGTATTTTTTGACCGACTATTTGTAATTCTTTTAAAGACAAATATTTTTGTTCTGCATTATAGCGATGAGGCTACCAGTCTACTGCACGATATTTTTTAATTTTGTCAAGAAAAGGGTTAAATCAACTCGAACGAATTTCCTTTTTGCACGTGTCTCGTACGACGTTTTTTAGTACAGATGGCCCTCCAAAGTTTTGGACCTGACGTAAAATGAGCCACTTCTAGCTCTAATAGCGCGTAAAAAACACCATCCGTACTGAAAAACACTGTTCATAACAACTGCGTCAAAAAGAGAAATTACCGCGCGCGAACCGTGCGAAACTTTGTTTTTGCGCACTGGTTAGGAAAAACACTTTTTAGTATTCTATCGCTTTAACCTCAGTTGTAACTTCACTCCGTCCATACGAGCTTATGTTGGTATGTGTTTGCCTTATCAATCTTCGTCAATGCTAAAAGGACAGCAACATAAATGATGAAATATTTTATGAAAAATCTGTTTATAAACAGCGACAAAACAGCATTCATCCCGCCGACGATACTCGCATAATCCATTTGAAGTCCGCAGTCAAACATGTGCTCTGTAAACAGGTGACATGACAAATCAAACATGGATGACGGATCGCCCGGGGCTCGGTAGCCACCGTCATAAACATGTACACCTGAGACACCTTATTACAACAGCATAAGGCGCAAATATGGTGATAATATTATGATGAGCTGCACGGTTTATGGATTTTTATGGTTATTTCCAATTGCGACGTTGTCTAACGTCAGTCGGGGTAAAGAATGGTTTCACAGAAAAGTTGTAGCTCTCAACATAATAATATTCTGTACTACCATGACACGGGCTTTTACGAAAATGGGTAATAATAGGTACGCAAATATTAACAGTTGAGAAATATTTTAATTAACCTTACAATTAATTTTATTTCCTTCTAATGACCAATTTAACGCGTGTGCCTACTGCTTAGTTATCAAATGCCGCGATTGGCTGCGATCTGTCATTGTCAAACGCTAATTAACGATTTATTTTGAAGTACCTACATTGCTAATTCACTGAACTCTTTTTAGAAAAATAAATACTTCTTTTGAATTTTTGATCACGTGAATGCTCACGATTTGGCTAAAAACAAACTGTTCAGGGATCCACAGTCTAATATACGGCTTAATTTGTGAAAACATATCGTTGTATTTGCGTTGGAATATAATTATAGCGAAGCCGAGATTTTACTGCAAAACCCCTAAAAATGTTTTTTTACAGACCAATCTGAAAGTTAAGGTTTGTGAGATATAATAATTATGCCTTGTTATATATTTGTTACCATATTATGCTTCCATTTTCCGCATAGACTCGAGATTCAACGTTTTAATCTGCAAACATTGTGAGATGGCCGTGACCCGAAACAAACGAAATATTCCAGCGATAAGATTTCTATAATGAGTTTTGGTTGTCAACCGACGACATAACCCAAGTGAATAATAGTCTAGAAAACACACATCCTTAACGAACTAAAACTATTTATCCTACACGAAACATGACCATTAACCGTTACACTGATTCCTATCAGACCCAGGCTAAGTTGACAAATCTACGTTTAAAATACTTCGTCTAGACCAATTTAAAATATTAACAGCACGCGATGGTTTCAACCAGAGCTTGTTGTTTAAGCTTGTATTAAAATTACGAACCATTTTATTCTAAAAAGTACCTTTTGAAAGCGCTACTTATAAGAAAATTGTTTCACTGAAACTGTACCGGCAAATTTCGCAGTTTCAAATTTCAACGTAATCTACATTATCAGTATGTTAGATTTGGTCACCTTTATAAATCAACGTTTATACCTACAGAATGAGTTGTTTGGGTTCTCTAATTTACCTATAGTTAGCCGAAAATCGTTAAGCAGAATATAATTTCCCAACCAACTTATTGCAGAATTACATAAACATTTGGTAAATGTTGGAATATTCAGGGAATCACCTACATTAAGTGGGTTGGCAATTGATATTCGGCTAAATAATATTCGATGAAAGGGCAGGATGCTGTTTACCACCATTAGGTTCACTAATTTATTTAAAAAAATTACTCGTTGATCAATTGATCAGTGCCTACGATGTAAGCAGTAGGTAATACGTAGGTACTTATGTTTATCGAACTCTATAAAAATAACTAACAATCAGTAAATTGCCTGGTAGTACAGTAAACATCACAAAACATTTTTGTTCTGTGGTAAACATCAAATAATCGAAGCGTCAGGAGCGCTCAAAAATATCTGAACATGCTTCTATCGTTATGGCATTAAAGGCATATTTTTTTAACGCTCCTGACGCTATGATGGCGACTGTACGAATCTAATATAGGCAATACCTCTCCCGAAATTATAAATTCAGAATTTGCTTGGCTTCACTTTCTGTTCTTACAGAGATTGAATAACCTATCTCTGAAGGTCTACCGCGAACCACGATTAATGTGTTGCATCCCTGTCACATTTACGTTCGAACCTATAAGTGCGGGAGAGAGGCAAAACTTCGTGGTTCGAGTTAGGTTAGATTGCAAAAATACATAGTTAAAGGCCAATGGAATTTTTGTGTTACGAAATTAAATTTTGTGTTTAACAGCTTTTGACAAAAAAAGGCGACAAGTTCAAACTTTCTAACAGCAATCAACAATACGCATCTATATTTTTAATAACGCTTTTACCTACTGCCAAAGATTGTTAGACCGAGTAAACCAAATAGTTTGTATAACCTCCTAAGACCCAGTGAAATTCGCTTAGTTTTTGAATTTAGAACTTTCTCTTCATTGATAAAAGTACAAAATAAATTTTGGAATATGTACAAAGTTTTGTACACGAGGACTTAGGAGGTACCTACTAACTTTTATTTAATACATTTGAAGCGATCGTGATTTTTGTTTTGTTAAACAAATTGGCCTTAATTATGTACTTTTATTTTGCAATCGACTCGTTAGGCCTTCTGATGCGGTATATAAAAATCCCCCCGTATTAGCATTGTACCGAGGAGAAGTATCATAAGTTGCGAAACTTGCATAGAGAATGTTCTCGGGATCTCAATTTAACATATTAGATACATGTCTTATGAGTTATAA
>JALPQI010016429.1:0-24573 GCA_025490895.1 Thaumatotibia leucotreta
TGACGGCGATCATAGAAATTAAGGATTTCTCCTTTTATGAGCCCCGATGTCGCTGGCCAAGCCAAACTTAGTCTTAAAAACTCTTTCGCACTCATGGCAATAGAGCTGCAATAGCAATGGCAAACATAACAAATATATAAGCGGTAGACACTATTAAAACGTATAAAATCACAATTTATTTTTCCCTAAAAAAGGCTCAAAGAAAATTTGTCCTCCTTTTAGAATTCAGGTTCTACTTGAACGTAATAAAACGCCAAGAGCGCTAGGATCAAAGGACACAACCCTAATTTAGGGTTGTCACTTTATTATTAATACAACTAACGTGGGTCTCGTGGATTTGTTACATAATCGAGTTTGCTGTTTTTTTAATTGTTTTAATAATGATTAACATCAGAATAAAAACATACTTGACCTATGTCCTATGACATCACAGTATGTAACTTTTTAACTTCATTTTAATTGTACCATAACTTTTATTTCCATTGTGATCTCAATGTTAGATTTTAATTAAATTTACGCACTGACACGCTCCTATGAAATGGTTTTCACGGAAAACCAGCGTCAAGGTACCTAACAAAGTATCTTGACATAAAGCAGAGTGAAAGAAAACCTTTTCAGTGACGCTTAAAAAAAATTTTATGTTATAGTTAATTATCTAATTATTATAAAAACTTAATGTTAATAAAAAAAGAACTAATACATAAAATTGATTTGAAATAATTTCAAATATAATAATATTAACATGAGATGTAAAGTCTCTAACAGTCCAAACATTTATATCTTATAATTTGTAGAGAAGTAAAGGTCTCTGTCAGAATAGGTATATAATAATAACTTTATTATAATGCACGTTTCGAGATGTATAAGGTCTCCATGCGTAAATTATTGTAATTGAATGTCCTTAGTTATTGCGTTTATGTTTATAAGTAAGATTTGTTCTCAGTACAAAGTTGTTCTAGATTAATCTATAAGAATCGGATTTAGAAAACGATATGCCCCCATTTACGCTCGCTACAAGAAAATCAACACAATGGGTGCTTTATTAATTAAACAGTTAACAACACGGCATGCTTGTAATCCGACACGGTTGGAAAAACAATACAGCTCGTTATTTATCAAAAACGAAACAAGTGTTAAATTTAACACAACACAGTAAATCAAACCAATTCACAGAAACGTTAAAATATCGTTAAAGTGTAGAAATTGAGTAGGTAGTCCTTTTTAGGGTTCCGTAATAAACTAGGAACCCCTAAGTTTCTCCATGTCTGTCTGTTATACACGGACAGGAACCGGTATTTTACAAAAACCTCGAAATAGCCCAATATTTTAAAATGTTTTATACTCTTTTCACTTCTCATGCTCTTAAAATGTTATTTTAGTCCCTGCATATCGGGACTAAAACCCTTTATTAATCTCTAGGGACTAAAGTAATTTTTTTTTAATTGACGATGGTAACCCGTAAACAGCCACACTCATGGTGTTCAAGAATAAAGGATAGTCGCCATTTTCAGTGCTTGTGTATGGACCACTTTTGTGCATGCCGTGGATACAACCTCTAAACTTTTTTTTAATTGACTTTGGAAACCCCTAAACAGCCATTTCTGGTGTTTATGATTTTTGAACGAACGATTATTGCCATTGGAAAAAACCTCAAAATGTCAATCGTGCAAAAATATTAAGGAAAATCGATTTATTTTTTTGATATACATGTATATTTAATACTTGTTTAATATATGATTAAGATTGAATCCAATTTATTACTTATGTTTTAACCAATTCGCTTCAAAATAGTTTTGTAGTTAGTTCCAATTCGTTGGCTAAATATGCAAGTATTTAAAGCGTCATATTTCGAAAAAGGAATACAGATAAAAACTAAAACGCGGAACGAGATTGATTGCTTATTTTTTGTGTTTTTGTCCATAAGTAATATTGTTCAAATAGTATAATTTACGATGTCACGTCATGCGATGAAGAAGTATTAACGCCTTACTCCAGCATGAAGAAGAATGCAAAAGAGGTGGTGCAAAATCTTTTGCCGCCGAAATCTAGTGTAATATATTCAAAAGCGTATCAAACTTTTATGTATTGGAAAACTGGAAAGCAACCAACATCATTTATGGAAGGCGTATTTCTGACATATTTTGATGAAAAATCTAAGAAATATCAACCGTCATCACCTTGTAGCATATATTCCAAGCTTAAAACCACATTGCAACTAAACCATATAAATTGAAAAAGTTTGTCTACTTATCGCCAAGTGGCCATGTTCCGAAGAAATCGGAAGTTATGACATCACAGAACATATATTTTTTTTGTTTCTTACTTGTTCTTTCTGTTACTAAATACTGCGATTATGTAGAACGTAGTTTTTTTTCCTCGCATTCTAAGTGAAAAGTAGAGTGTTTAATTCGGGACTAAACAGCCATAATGACACTCGAACTACATCCACCCTCGCTACGCTCGGGTGGATAAATATCTCGTGTCATAATGGCCTGTTTTAGTCCCTCGTTGAACAATCTACTATTATGTACTACTGTTTTATGTCATTTACAATATCATATTTTTAATTTTTTTATATGACATTTTCGATATTTCCGAGGTCATATAAATTTATTATTATACATTTACATTAATAAAAAGCTTACAATTAAAAAAAAACATTTACTACTTACGAAACTTACTTTTAATTGTGGAATGGGCTTCCATTGTCCCTCAGACAGTCCCAGTCTGTGGCGTCACTCAAGAACAGTCTGAAAAAATTGTGGCTCTCCGACATTTTGTGAATTGGTTGAGTATTATATTTATTGATGTGTAGTATATGTACGTATATGTATTTAATATTTTAATTATATGTGTATTGGATGTATGAGTTTATGTTAGTTGGTATAATAACAGTTAAGTTTTTGGTATTTATTACTCAAATATATTCTCCACTGTACACGGTATGTTTGCCTATCTTTTGCTTCATATAGACGACTCCTTTGCTCAAAGGTTAACTGGAAGAGATCCCTTACAGGGATAAGTTCGCCTTTGTACCTGTCAAATTCTTTGTAAAAATTTGTATTTTTGCCTGTATTTTGTGTACAATAATGAATTTACATACATACATACATACGAATAAAATTAACTACAAACTAAATCTTAAAAAATAAATAATAAAAGTAACTATAAAATATTAATTACTCCATTAACTTAGAATTTATATACCGAAGAACGAAAAAGAACCGTTTTTTGTATGGAGAAAATAACGGTTCCGGTCCCTGTGTCCGTTAGGAATATATTTTTTTTTTCGGGTACCTTCTCTAGTGGTGAAGTGGGGATGACTTAGATGTATTGCGTCTATCTATGCCAATAATTACACCGGCTATCTTACCCCCAAACCGAAACACAGCAGGGCAGGTTAACGGGTAAGACGGTGGTAGCTATAGCTATCCGGGCGGACCCTGTTACAAGGTCCTACCACCAGCAAATAGCAATAGTGGGCTTATAGAAGTTATTACTTTAAAATAAAAAAAAATCGAACATAATCGGCCCTGCCGTTTTTGCACAACTACGGAACCCCATTTCGGCTAAATTATTAGTTACAGTTTTAGGATTCAACCTAGTTCGACGTGTTGCCTCTCTGTCACTCATATAAATTCGTGCGTAAGCGTGACAGAGCGATAACACCTCAAACATTCGCGTTTGGCTATCAGAGGCTCTACCGCGAACCACGAACGAAGTGTTGCCTCTCTGTCACACTTACGTACGAATCCACAAGTGCGAGAGAGAAGACTTCGAGTACAGAGGACTGGAAAAATTTAACAAACGCTTTAAAATCTTCTCATTGTCCTGTAAGACCATTATAATACCCTCTCGTCCCACAAAATCCAACGCGACTCGAGTTTTAAATAGGGCTGTCACTAGTCTGATTTAGAAATATTAAGGATACTAATAAATACCTTGGGACATCTTACACAAATCGACCTAGTCTCACGGTAAGTTCGATAAAGGCTTTTGATGTGGGTATCAAGCGACTATATACATATATAATATATAGATACTTAAATACATCGACAGCCATGACCAAGATTTTTTTACAATGCAGAAAGCAACCAAATGTTAAAGCTTAAGTCAGTTTTTGACAAAAAATAGTAGTTGGTCGCTTACTGCATAAGGTCAATTAATGAATTTAAAACGAGAGTACCTACTTTCCGCGTAAGCGATTAATTAGCACTTGCTCTGTGCTTGATAAAATAATAGAGACCTAGGTTCTCCAAAATCTGTCGCCCGTAGTGACTAAATTGAATTATATTTATAGGGATTCTAGTTCTTGATTAGTTGCTCTTATTATTGAAAGTAATATTATAACCAGTATAGGATGGATAGACAGAGTTAGGTATTGGCCATTATTAAAAATTACATTTTTAGAAACTAAATTCGCTTCTACGAAAATTTTGGATGTAAAATATTTTATAAAACGTAATGTTTTTTGCTATTACTTTTAGAAGCAATAAAATTGACGGGTATCATAACATGTAGATCAGTTTTCGATTTATTTATTTACGTGAGTGATTGTTTTACTGTAATCGCATCTGTTTTAAAAATAATGTATATTGTATACGGAGTATTTTTGATATCACATCCAACAGATGGCGTAATTGAAGGCTTTACTAAACAATTTTTCAAGTTTTATTGAAAATTTCCGACTTATTTATTAAAATAATCCAGCATGCAATGTCGATACATGTTTTAATTTAAAGCCTTAATTATGTGATTTTTTGTTGCAATCGACCCTTAGGCAAGAATAATAGTACATTACGATGCAAGTGCAAAAATTTTTTTTTTTACTATTGTGAAAGTTGGAGCCCGAGCAAAACGAGGGCGACAATCACCCGAGTTAAAAAGAAGTTTTAACACGTGTATCGAACGACTTTTTCATAAAAAGTGCCTTAAAAAGAGAAAGGACTATGCGTCAAAATGGACCAAAATCCAACAGAGCTGGGAGTAGTGTCATTAAAAAGGTCTGCTTATGTACTTTATATCATTCTATAGATGCAAAGTTGAATTCCGTTGGATAATTTTGTATGAGTAAGGCGTTCTGCGGGTACTCTGTAAGTAAATCACCGTCGTCCAGACATAATTTATCATAGTATTTACTCTGACTAAAATACAAATATCTCGGTTTTGCAATGGAATTGAACAAAGTGCCCATAGAATGAAATAAAATAAATGTAAATATCTATTTAATGACACCACTTTCAGCTCTGTTGGTTTTTGGTCCACTCTCCATACAAATCTGCCCATAGTCCTTTACGCAAAGTTTACTTTTCCGCACTAGTTAGGAAAAAATATATTAAATTCGTTTACAAAACAGAAGTTGACAACCCTTAGTAGCTAATCGTAACGGTTTGCCGAAAGAGCTGACCCGAAGCTTAGGCGTGTTTATCCAACTCTCAGTACTTACGATACTTCGGAAACTTCATTGTTACTTTATTACTTGACTCCTCAAATCTGGAGGGTTAAGCTAGAAATATTGTTGAAAGCGTAGTAGAGATTTCCTGGAAAACAGAAAACTTTTGTAAACTTTAGGGTTTTGTGATCTTTGGTATTTGCAATGAGGATCATTTCTCATTACTCTTTGTCAGTCTCTGTAGCCTAGTTGGTAGTGACCCTGCCTACGAAGCTGGAGGTTCCGGGTTCGAATCCCGGCGACGGCATTATTTGTGTATTTATTTATCGCAATAATTTGTTCCTTGGTCGTGGCTGTGTATGTATTTAAGTATCTAGGTATATGTATCTGTTATTATATCATCGACGCGTGGTACCCACAACACAAGCCTTAATTGAGCTTACCGTGAGACTAGGTAGATTTCTGTAAGATTAGACATCTTATTTATTTATTACATTTGATCAGTGCCAAGATATTCAAACTCAGTATAACAAAGCGGGGTCTTGGCAGCGAAAGTATGATAAGCATTTCATGTGATGTCATGTGTTAATAATATAAGATGAGCCCAAAACCTTTTTTTACTTTTATTGAGATTTCATATCCTATTCATTACTCATTTGATTACATGGGAGCTTTATGATAAGATTGATAAGCAAGCACACACCTGTGCTAACACTGATACCTTAGTCTATGAACATTCGCCATTTCTGAAATATGAAAATGAGGATATTACACTCACAATTTCCGCGGTGTGAAAAGATTTAAAAACCTACAACTTGAAGGATTCACTTGCGTGCTAAAACCGATGCTTTATAATTTTTCAAAACAAAAGTGTTTTTTAAAAAATTAAAAAGCATCGGCCTTAAAAACATGCGTCGGCATAGGATATTCTAAACTTTGTAAGCCGTTTTAAATAGGTACAATTAAGTCCAAGATTATGTATACATTTTGGAACGTATGCCCGTGGCACAAGGATTAAAATCGTTATATTTTTTAGTTAACTTTGTAACTCGAATATCTTGCAGGCTCGCGAGAGTTATTTACTTTTAGTTTATAAAATGATATAAAAGTCAACAATTTGATCGATCATTGTGGTCATAATCCATTATGGTCTCATAAAAAATAGTGTGTACTAAAAGCTTAGCCCGATGGACAACCCATTCATCATCCAAATAAAAACATTTTTCACATAATATATATGTTTTCTACATAAAGAACACAAACGTCTACTCAGTACTTTTTTCGAAATACGAATTTTAATCCTTAATGTGTAAACCTCGTAAGTAAATAATAAATTCCTTATCACATTTGTTATAATTAGAATTGGTAAATTCTTTTTCATTCTAATATATATACTTTTTATTTTCATAAACATCGTAATGAAATAAGTTCGTAGTAATTTTTCCCTTCTGTACTTTTTGTACTACATCATCATCATCAGTCTATGATGGTCCACTGCTGGACGTAGGCCTCTCCTATTAACTATCCGTATAGATAGACGCATTAGGAGGTAAATGCCCGTAAATTGTACTACATACGTATTGTAAAATAAGTTATTTGAACTTGAAAGCCTCGCATGTTATAGTCTGAGATGTCTAAGAATGAACTTTTGACAGTTATAAATAACCCTTATATCTTTGACGTTAAGGCTATCGAAAAAATGGTGAGTGTTACCTTCATTTTAATTAGGATTAATATATCACTAAGTTCATTCTTAGAAATAACGGACTATAGTTGAAATATGCTGTACCTTAAATAGGTTTATATACATTAGACGCTCGTATAATTTTTACTTTTATCTATGTAATATTCATATATTGGAATGATCTTCCAAAATGAATACAAATGTTCGTTGCGAACGCTTAACGAATATTTATGAGGCTACTTACCAAAACTAAACCTAGTTTACTATGGAAACCTTTTACCTAGCTGATGAAATTAGCTAAAATTACATTTAACATGCCATTAGCTAAAATAGCTTGAAGCTCGTCATGCTTGACATTGCATTGTTTTTAGTTTCTTTAGAATTTGTTACTTTGATCGTTATCAGCTTGAAAGCTTTCTAAATGCTTTTTAGAGTACTTTCATTAATTTTCAAGCATTTGTTTAATCACGTAATGTAAGTACATTGGGTACGTTTTAGTCAAAGTGTTTATCTACAAATCTATATAATCTTGAAGTATAACAGGTAAATTGACTGCTTATAAGTAGTAATAGCTATTGTAATCTTAGCTTATAACACACAAAAGAGTAATTTTACAGTCCAAAAGATTCATATAGGTACTTGTTTGTCATTCCTTCCATTCCATTACTCACCTTTATCAACAACTTAATTCTTAATTTTTCTTTTATGTTTACGAGTAAGTATATAATGACAGAAAGGTCTCGTAGATTTGGGTAGAAAAAACAGTCACGTGGCATTAGCCGGGCCAGCCTGAGCAAGTTTTTTGTTAAGACGTTATACTGCACGTTTAGATATTTGTGCCCTCTTTGCTCGCTTTTGTATATTTTAATACTAATTAATCATTCAAATTAATATTCTCTTTTAATCCTTCGTATTTCTCCTTCTGTATCCTTTTTAAGTAATTTGGACTTAAAATTTTAAACTGAAAAGTCATATGTAAAAGTTGTGTTATTCATACATATTTAAACTACAAATCTACACGTCCAAAATATTAAAGGAATAGGGTACAGTCAGCAAAACAGCTTGACCGCCGCACGTCACACGAACCATTAGCTTAGGTTTGTAACTAATAACCTTTCTAATGCAAGTGGACCCAGAACATGACACCCGGGCACGTACCAATGAGTAATGTTCCCGCAGTCGTGACTTGCACACACGTAGCTTAATGCAGACTGGTCACTGCTTTAAAAACGCTGAACCTTTTATAGTGCCAGTCACAGATATGTTATATATACCATAGATCAAGCAAACGTGTCTACTTAGCGTGCCAAATGAACTCAGTGAAATCCACTGAGTTGTCTGTCTTTAATAGCAGCTTGCAGCTTTCGGGCGTCAAATTTTGTAAGTTGAAGTGAACAAAAACATTAATAATAAATACCTCCTTAAGTAATATTAATTGCAACAACACAAAAAAATATGAATACTCAAGGGCCTGAGACATATTTAAAATCATAGGCAATTAACAACTTCAGTACAAAATCTGACACGCTCGGCCGCCAAATGAATGAACTTGTTTCTTCTATCCAAATCTAATTCTGTGGTGCCAGTTGTGACTGACTGAATATACAAACGATACTCCTCCTGGAGTATGTGTGGCTGCTCACGCGTTTCCGCTACTGCAGCTGTGGAAGGGTCGCATCCCACAAGGGTGGGACGGTCGTTGCACCGTCATTTGGGGACGGTGTTGAGAGGCTGTTGAAGGAAAGCCAGTTGTGACACTCTCGGACAGGGATCGGACCCGGTTTTTTTGAAAAAACCTCGAATTAGCTCAATATTTTATGTAATTAACAAAGAATTTTCAAGAGTCAGCCTCCGTAGCCTAGTTGGTAGTGATAGTGACCCTGCTATGAAGCTGGAGGTTCCGGGTTCGAATCCCGGCGAGGGCATTATTTGTGTATTTAATTATCACAAAGATTTGTTTCGTGGTCGTGGCTAACTATGTATTTAAGTATCTATTCTATCTATTATAAATATATATCGTCGCCTGGCTCAAATCACAAGCCTTAATTGAGCTTACCGTGGGACTAAAAAAAAAAATATTAAAAATTAAATTTATATAAGTACCGAAGAACAGTCAACAGTTCTTTTGTATGCAGAAAAACCGGTATCACAATTCGTATCCCTGCTCTCAGAGACGCGTGCTATGGCTTCCAATTTACAATACATACATTATTTATTTATTTATTTAACCTTTATTGCACAGTTACAAAAAAATAAAAGTACAAATGGCGGACTTAATGCCTTAAGGCATTAACTAACATTACTATATTTTTACCGCACACCTCTTCAAAATTAAAATAAAAAATAATTTTCAATCTTAGAGGTAGAGGTAACGCAACAGGCGGTCGTAATTAATAATAAAATAATAAAATTTTGACGTCGTCTTTAATCTATCAATAGAAACAATAATTACTCAATAGATTACTTAAGTTACTTACATGATAAAATAAATTAATATCAATAAAGACATGTATCATTTCTCCGATTTCCGATTTGTATATTTGCTAATTTTATATCTATGTCCGTTCATGCAACATCTGCCATTTTTATCAATTATTTAGAAAATTTGACCGTTGATGTTTTTTAAGTCTTAGTGTACTTACTGTTGCGGAATACTCTGAGAAACGTCACTTTTGCCGTTTCATCCCCTAGGACCGTTTACAGGTAATTTATAGCTGATAGCCTTAACAACCATCAGTTATTGTTTTCTAGGCGGGATGTTTTGCTTTCTTTCATGTAAAAGAGGCTTTAAAGGGCCATAGAAATAATGTATGCACTTTTAAATTCACTCTCTGACATTTTTGAATACTATGTATAATAAGGATAGTTTTAGCTAAAATAAATATTCGTTCTTGTATGCGATCTAATAATTTCCGACTTTTTATAGTCTAAACAAAACTTCTACAGATAGCTGTAGTTTTCCGGTATAATCTAAAAATAATGGAAAACCTTAAATTTGAAAGTTTCTGCAAACACTAAATAAACGAGCCTCCAAAAAATACTGTTCCTAAACAATAAGAAAATAACTAAAGGAATCGTGGCAACGTATTGCATAATGAAATCCATCCCCCTGTGTGTTGCGGACTATTATTCAGCGTAGTGCTAACAAATGCCAGTGGCCACGAACGGAGATTACACCGCACTGGATGTGTCCGTCAATAAGGACGCAATTAGTACTGTAATATCTAAAAATCTATTGTATCAATGAATATATAATACTTGTAGCAATATAGTTCCCAAATACGTTAGATCAAAATAGCTCAAGTCAGTCGTAAACTATTAAATAAATATAAAACGTCGTGGAGACGTATTGCATAATGAAATCCATCCCCAAGGGTGAGTTTTATTCAGTGTACCTAGTGCTACCAAATGCTGGTGGCCACAAACAGAGATTACAATACTAGATGTGACACGCAGACTTAATTAAAAAATAATGAATAAGTATTTCAACTTTATTACTCAATAAGTATAAACAGCAGAATGAATGTCCCATACTCCCCTTTCTCCTCTCCTCAGCTTTCAATGAAATGAAATATTTAATTACATTTCTGACAACTCTGGAATTCGAGTTCCTGTAATCTATTTTTGTTACATTCTGTAGACAACAATTTCCCTATAGTACCTACGGATACCTAAACTTATATATATAATATATATCTTTTCTAATTGTATTCTTTTATTGTTTCAGGTACTTGAAAGTGATACTGCGACGGTGATAGAACGCGACTACATTCATCTATTCGAATCCGAACGGTACAAAAGTATTGTTTCTTTGGTATCATCATCATCATCATATCAGCCGAAAGACGTCCACTGCTGAACATAGGCCTCTCCCAAAGATTCTTTGGTTTACGACATCTAATATTAAATTGTAATTAAAATGAACTCTGTTACTAGTTTGCAACTTTTAAATTCATCTGTAGGTAATTTGTTCTTGTGCAAGTACACTCGGAATTATGAGGCTATGCGAATCTAGAACCATATCAAAATGACTAAGTACTCTAAGTAGTTGGAGATTTTTTACAATTTACTGGACATCTACAGTGTACCAAATATTACCCTAAGCCATTCAGGAACCATGTCAAAGTAAGGCTATAAATCAAATTGTAAAATGTCTCACTACTTGTCATTTTGCCAAATTTACCATGGTGCTAATGTAGAGTGGCCTGGAGCTCCAGTAGGTTGAGTGTACCAATTTTTTTTATGTGACTAAGGTAGACAATTTCTGAGCTCTCAGCTCACCTGATGGAAAGCAGTAACTGAGGCCCATGGATATAGTGATCAAAAAATCGGCTATGCGCTGCCTACCCTGACTACTTAAGGCCCGGCCACGACATTGGTCTAAGACGACCAGCGGCGAGCGAATCCATGAGTCGGGGCAGGATGCCAATATGGGTGTACTCCCTCACGCACGTATGGTTTTCCGTTAAGCCGGTCGCCTAATGGTGCGTTCAAACCAAAAGAGCATTCGCTGTTCTATCGCCCGTTCTACGAAATCAACCAACCACGTTTTGTTTTACGATCGAATTTCGTAGAGTGGGGGGTTAGAATAGCGAATGCTCTTTTGGTTTGAACGCACCTTTAGACCAATGTCGTGGCCGCGGCATTAGATGGATTGCCTCTATCTATGCTAGTAATTACACTGGCTATTTTACCCCCAAACCGAAATACAGCAGACCACACCTAGAAACTCGTATTGTAATTGTACGATTTGTTCGTAGTTTTGACCAATTCAATTTTACAAGGCACTAAAACTTATCGACGATACTAAAACTTTCAACTACTGCACCTTTAGCGGTTCCTACTTCAAACGTGGAAATAGAATAAAACGATTTACTTGGCATTGTCCCGACAGCCGCTGAATTTATAGTAGCATTCCTCCAATTGCTCTGATACTTTGCGGCGATAAATCTGTTTTAAACACGAGTCACACGGCCGTTGACAACTTAACTAACGACAAATAATAGCCGTTCTAATTTTAAATATTCGAACTACTTTTGAACTTACTTAGTAGGGAGCTGTAATCAAAAACAAATGTAGTAAAAGTGTATTTCTTGCACACGGAGTTACCACCTTCTAGCTCTGCGTAGCATTTAAAATTACCCGATTTTTTATGTACAATCAAGGGCATAAATATGGATACACTATTTTATCTTATTCCGTAATAATAAGGTGCAAAAGTGTATACATATTTTTGCCCTTAATGTATACATTCGAAGTTGTATTAGGGGAGGAAAGACAGTATGTTAATTAGAAAAGAAAAAAAAACTATTTTTAATTGCCAAGGCTCGTACTCTTCTAAGAAACATATTTATGTTCTTCGAACAGCGTTAAAAATAACTTAGTGGAGACACATGTTAAATGAAGTGATTTTACGCCTTTTTTATCCAGCTTATATATCAAAATTATAATTTAAGTTTCGAATTAGTGATTCAACTAAAAGGTAAAGGTGCATGCAGACCAAAAGAGCATTCGCTGTACTATCCCCCACTTTACGAAATCTACGAATCACGTTTCGTATAACGATCGAATTTCGACCCTGCGACCAGCCACATATTTCGAATTAAGGCTCGGAATACGAGTATGTCCTTGTCAAAAATCGGATTATGTTGGAGCTTAAAAATAAGAACGATCAAAATATAAACAGATATTTCCATTTGAGCATCAGCAGTCTTTAATAATGGAACTTCTCGGTATTTAGCTCCATGTTGGCGATTTGTATAGAAATAATTCCCCCGTTCCGCGGCCATACTTCTTGCCTGTTATAATTTGCCTCGACGTTTCGCTAACAATTATGCCTCGCCCACATGTAGTAGATTGTTGGGGTGTGTTTGTGGATTATCGTTATAATTATCAACATACGTTCACGAGTCTAGATGTTTCGAAGTTTTAAATATTGGGTTTACCTATGAAATTGGCGTTTTTGGTCATAGACCTTTTTAGTTGACCCTAATTTTATTACCTAAACAGAAACTTAGATAGGTATTTGTTTTCAACAGTGCACTGTGTAACAAAGGTTTTTTCACACTAATAATCGTTTTTTTCCCGTTTAATAATATTCAAAAATAAGCTTTGAAAACAACTCTTGCTATGTGCTGCCGGTTCTTATGTTGAAATAGAAATTTCTTTAACTTTAAAATATCCTATTTCTATAAAGCATTTGTGATAGTACCTTTTGTTTTCTGAAATAGAGATACATAAAACACGCCTTAGAAGTGTCTAATATTACAGGCCAAATTCGGCTTCTTTTGTTTTTTACATCAAAAAAATATACGCAAAATTCATTGCATGGAAAATAGAGTTTTCACAAAATTCTCCATACAAAACGCTAATTTCATATGTAGGAAATGACCTAATATTATCGTATTTTTTAATACAGTCAAGGGTATAAATATGTAAACGATTTTTTACTTATGTGTGGAGCATAAGGTCTAAATTTGTATACATATTTATGCCCCTGACTGTACAAAAGACACTACAAACCTTAGTCGGTAACCTTCCCCGCTCAGGCGACCTTAAGTGGATTTTGGTTGGACCTATTTACTGTAGTATTGCGGTATTTAAAGCCGTAAGTCAAATATATTGCTTTAATAGTCGTTTGTTTCTCTCCGTCATTTTGATATTTGCTTTTGTTTGAAACACTTGGCTATGATTTTGCGAAGTTTCATGAAAACAGAGATAGGATCTATCCACAATGAAAGAAAATACAATTTGTAACCGTGGGCAATGATGCCTTTCCAGCGCTATTCTATGTGGATGACTTTATATCCACCAAACACATCAACATAGCAGAGATGTGTAACGCACATTGACATGAAATACCTCTGTCGGTAAGACACCTGCTAATTTTGGTAGCCTCAATTTTGCCGCAGCTTCTTTTCGTTACAATGTGCTTTGTCATTAGAAGGAGGCACGGCACCTTATACAAATGACGAAGTATAACATTGAGACGTTTAGAAACTTCGGCAAAAATGATTATATCAAAATTAGGCGGTTGATATGCTCAAATATTCACCCAGCCAGAGATGTGTTATGCACATCGCCATGAATTACCTCTGCTGGTAAGACACCTTAGGGCTGATATAGTTCTTGAATAATGCATTCCTAAATATGACAGCGAAAATCAATTGATACAGTAAACCTAATCACCTAAAACGGCGACACGTGTTTATCAAAGAATGTCCTATTTTACGACTTTCCTGGTACAAAAAAGGCATCTTTCCCATCTATTTTAATCGGCTTAAAGTGTGTTTGACCCTTTTAAGATGCCCTTGTACCTTTGTCCCAAATCTCTCCTAAATAGATACAGGCCTGATAATCCGTGCGTTCCCCGCTAAGTTAATACTGGGAGTGATTTCGGGTGCCTTTCACCAGTGGCCTAGTTATTTCACTATAATTAAAAGTGTGACAATTGTAAAGTATCACTTTTACTGACGTCACAAGCCTCCGTAGGATACGGCTACCGCTTACTATCGGACGGTCCATGTACTTGTTTGTTACCAACGTAAAATTATTACTAATAACGTTATTAAATCTTTAATAATTACTTTTTATTTTCCGAATCCCGTGACAATTGTCGCAAGGTTTAGTACAATTCTCATTCAATCTTGACATGAGGTTCGGCATATGTTGGGATTTCGCTACAATTGTCGTGTTTTTTGTGACAATTGTAATTTTGCTTCAAAAAGTAGTTTTTACTGCTGATTTATTAAAGTTCCTGCACTAAATTTTACGTTGGTGGCAAACAAACGCACGCCTATAGACGCCCCATACTGGAGATACAGTAAATTTACAATTGTAGCACTTGTCAATGTGGTGAAATTTGGGCCAGAGATTTCAGAGATTGTGATTGGTGGATATACTGGATATCAAACGCATCCACATGTCCTTGTTTTGGCAAAGGCATACTAAAGGAAGGATGACAGCATGAAATCACTCTCAGTACCCAAAGCACCCTACGTCTAGGAAAGATAAAATGATTGAATGTTTGAATTTAAGATAACCAGTATGAAGTAATACTTGTAAAATTTATTAATGAAATATCTGTATCTGTATACTTTCGTGCAATTGTTTTGCCAAATTATATTTTTCTTCAATTTCTGTTGTTTTAAATGGTGTCACTGCTAGGTATACCTACAGGTAGGTAACAACTGTAACAAGACCATATCGTTTGGTAAGTTTATTGTTTAATCGATGATTGTACCCTTATCTTTGTACATTTCACACAAAATGTACCTCAGTCACTCACTTCTCTAACTTTTGTTCCTTTTGAATAGAAAATACGAGTCTTATCGCCATTGTGAATAAAAAAATGTTCGCTGCTTTTTTTAAAGACTGCATTGAGGAACTTATGGCGTGTTCAAAGGACCCTTGTGGGGCTACATTCGACTTGTTTTATTTATACTTCGTGACACTATGTCGACGCCAGTTTAACGAAAACTAGACATCACTGACTAACTCTGATGGAAAATTAAAAGTACATAACTGTGATTCCACTTGCAATACTACCTTGCAATAAAGAAATTATAAATTATGTACTAGCAAAACAGATTTCAAACTGTGTCTTCCATTCTCGAATTTAGCTGCCCTTTTTCTTTCCATTTTAAATTAATTGACTAAGAGTAATTCTGTGATTATAGTGATAAGGAGTATAATTCGTCGGACATTTCGGAAAATGGCCACAGTATTCTAAATACATCCAATATATGAAGGGTCCACGGACAAAAAATGTCCAGTGCTTAAAAAAAACAGGGCAAATTCACACCTTATTCTGCTAAAAGTAAGGTGGTTTTTCCTTCTGTAATTTGAATTGACTAGACGTGTTCTTTCCGCGGACCCTTCATTTTATGCAAATTTCCTTACGGACTTATCACATTTTTTTCATTTGTCTTTTGATGACGGCGACCCTAAATAAATCTCATCGACGTTGTCTATTGTGAGATCTGATATGGCTGGCTAGACCGAACACAGTTTTAAAAATTCTTCGGCAAGCAGAGCAATACAGTAGTTTTTATTATATCAGAAAGTAATGTTACTTTCAGTTGCTAGTTTCAGTGTCACGAATGTCATAGAACCAAAACAATGCTGAATCGCGTTCTCACATTAGGTTTACAATGACTTGCCCCGTTTTTTATATCTTTGGCCCAAACACCATCAAGTTTGTAATTTATGTCCCGCCCTATTTCTTTGGCGTAGTTACGTTTTTTGTTCGGGTCTTTTCATAAGTGCTTGTGATTTCAAGTGTTTCTATGCGAAAGGTCATATTTTTTGTGTACCTACAACGCCTTGGTTCGTTTCTATCTGAAAGCGACCCAAAAATAATGTTTATTTGATTTAGCGTGAAATGAAGTTGTAGTTTATATGGTAATTGGATGTAGTTTAACGAAAGGAATTCTGCTTCTAAAAGTCATTAAAATTAATGTATTTTCTTATTGACAAAATACATAAAATTTATTGGCTTTTTTTTGGGTCCTTTTCTCTAACGTACAACCAATTTCATTTAATTTGATTTATTAATTTCACAAAATAAATTACAATATCAATTATTTTACACTAAACTTTATGAATTTATGATCGTCAAAATATAATATATTCTACAATAAAATAATGTCAAGAAATAAATATAATTTAACATAACAATATAAAAAATAGGTAAAAGAGCATCACATAATATCACACACAGTGATTGTCAACTTCAACCTAAAAATTAAATAATATAAAATAGGAATTAACGAGATGAATCATAAATATTAGATGTCATATACCAAAGAAAAACGACCAAGATCACCCATGTCCGAGGTGGGGATCGAACCCACGTACTCAGCTTTCGCGGCTGATGCCTGTACCCCTCGGCCACTCGGTCTTAAACGACCAAGATCACCTATGTCCGAGGTGGGGATCGAACCCACGTACTCAGCTTTCGCGGCTGATGCCTGTACCCCTCGGCCACTCGGTCTTAGTCGTCTCGGGTCTCGGTCGTTTTTCTTTGGTATATGACATCTAATATTTATAATTTATATAGTATTAAGTAGTGTGACTATTGGAGAAAAATTAAAAGTACAAATCAAAATATTTAGTTAGCAAATAATTTGATTTGTGTTTTCGCAATACGTTCAAGAGATGAATCAATCAAAGTCAATGTCAAATAATGAAACAGACATTACAATTTTAAATCTATATATTCGTGGATCAAGTACGAAGGGTTGTAATAAACCTCCTGTCTACAACTACCTGTCCTACCTAACGGACACAAACCTCAATCTATTTTTAGAGTAATCTATGTCAATTAGACAAATTTTCAATGTGATTTGGCAAATTTTGAAACAATGTAGACACGAGGTTAAACATCGGGCTCCCTTTTACCTTATAAAAGCTAGACACTTTCAATATTTAAAAACTTATCTAAAGGTGCATTTAGGCCAAACGAGCATTCTCTCATTCTATCCCCCTCTCTACGAAATCTACGAATTTCGACGAATCACGTTTTGTGAAACGAACGTATTTCATAGAATGGGGGATAGAATGAGCGAATGCTTGTTTGGTCTAAATGCACCTATACTTGGAGGACACTAGTTTAGAACATTTTTCATACGCCAAATTAAATTCATAAACGATTATACGTGTAAAACTGATACACTTGCTTCAACAGAAATTACTATTAAAATGCACCTATCCCGACCCGAGGCACGTAGTACGGGAATGTTAGCAATTTCTCTGATAGCAGTTAAAATTTCCAGTGCTTACCCTAGCTGGTACAATGAGATTGAATTTAGACATTATCCTGTAGGGAGCAAAGTTGCTCTTTGCGAAGAAATTGTTGAAGTAATTCGTCATAGAGCAATGTAGAACAGGGAAGATGTGTAATGTTGAATATTGTTAATGCTTTATTTACTTTGTTGTACAACAACATAATATTTGACAAATATTGACTTAAGGTCTTAGGCCATTCGTTGCCAGTCAACCATTGGGCTAAGTAGAAAAGATTTTGTGCAAAAATTTGTTACCTATAGAATTTTTTGAATGCATTAAATTATTATGTAATTTTTTTCATAGTTATAAAACTATGAAAACGGATAAACTCGCGTATATTAACTAATTTTAACTTCATTCCGACGTTTCGAACACTTTACAGGGTTCGTGGTCTGCGGACCCTAATCATATTTCATAGTTCTCAAAGATGTGTAACGTTCAAAAAAGTGCACGTTTTTTAATGATTTTATTGGGCTATACTCGTAAAGTGTCCAAAATAAAAGAAATCGCGTGGTTACAAATCTGTTTCGAGTACAGCCAACAAAAAATGTGGTCTTGTCTTGTCATCTTTAAACTTTCGTGAGACATAATAACTATACATCTAATGAAACGTTTCAACTCACGTGTGTTTAGGGACTACGCGCGACATGTTTCGGAGAGCCTAGGTCTTCATTATCAATCACTGTGCCCGCGTTCATACCTCGCGACTCATATCATGCGTAGTCACTAAATAAATACACATGAGTTGAACCGTTTAATTATGCGGTCCATCACTTTTCTACTCTATTCAGGGTGCTTAGACAAGTTGCCAATCGCTAACGCTTAATCGTCAATCGTAAACAAAAGGCAGCTAACTGTATTTGTCGCACTAATATGAAAGAGTGAAAAGGGAAAACTACGATACGCTACTAAGCGCTAGCGATTGGCAACTTGGCTAAGCATCCAGTAGTAATAAAGTTGAAAAGTGGTCGACCACATTTTGTCAACATGTTCCTCTCAATTATGCGCCGCTACTCAAAATGTCAATGTAACTCAAACTTCAAAGGCGCTTTACGTAATTAAATCTCCGTTTTCATACTCGTTAATTATTATTGCTTGTAATTAAGTTCTTGTTTCTTAATTATAGCTGTTCAGGTGCTTGTAAACAAGTATGGTGTTGAACATAAACATATTTAATTAAAATCGAGGATGTGGTTGTTACTTACGTATTAATTGTGCGTGTTGATGTGGTGAACTGAAGTAAGAAAGTTTATTATTTTTCATTTAATATGTGAGAGGGGTAATAAGCCGTTATAAAATAAATATTATGAGACAAGCCAACTAAGGCTAGTATAGTAGGTACTAAAATTAGCTATGTCATATACAACAGATAGGAACAAGTATTTGTAAAGGTGCGGTTAAACTAAAAGAGCATTCGCTGTTCTAACCTCCCACTCTACGAAATTAGATCGGTACACAAAACGTGATTGGTTGGAACGGGCGCTAGAACAGCGAATGCTCGTTTGGTTTAAACGCACCTTAACAGATATCTTTACCGCACAAATGCACTTGCCGGGATTCGAACCGTACAATAAGAATATCACAGCAGGTTTAATTTTTGTCCACGGCGTGTTTTATTTCTGTTTGAGTGAACTGTTTTTTACAACTGGCAGATATATATTTATTTTGACTTTACTGTCTGATAAATGTATAATCTTTCGTTCTATTTACTCTCACCTTATTCGATTTCAGTTCAAAAACCTTATTGTGTAAAGTATATCTTTAATAACAAGATTGAAGTCGATGACTCCACATGAGCAAAATCGAATCGCCATTTTTTCAATTTCGTGTGCTCTTAAAATAGAACGATTTGTAATTTTTTAATCATTCAGTTAAAAACTGTTCAGAACTTTCAATGTTCCAAGCAAAACTGGTTACAAAGTGTCAAAAACTTAATAGGATCCTAAAAGAATATTTAACTAGTGACCGTTGTCGACTTTCCAGCAGAATTTCCTCCAAAAATCAACACGACTTTTCCCCGACGACGGAATTAAGAATGAAAACATTCAGAATTCAACATGGCGGGCGGAATTCGAATGGAACAAGGAATTAAGACGAGTTTCTCCACTTGAATCGATAGCTTGGATGTTCATAACGTTTTTTGACTTACTACGAAAATAAATTAACTTTTGATATAATATTTTCTTCGGTTACTGCGATGATTACTCTTGCGATGACTACTCTACTAACTAAATATTTTGATTTGTGCTTTTTTTTTCCCCAGTAGTCACAGTCACACTACTTAATACCTAATTAACTTTTATTTGGTATATGACATCCAATAAGTATTTATAATTTGCATTATATCCTACCAATAATTACACTGTAAGAAATGGTATAATAGTACATTACGATACTAGTGCGAAAAAAACAATTTCAAAGCGAGTGAGTTCGAGAGGCGATAAATTTAAATACGACGCTAGGGAGTGTTTCAAATCGACACGATTAACGAATTTCACCCATAGAAATTTCTTCGTAAACGTATCATAGTGCGGCGTGTGTACTCCAATGAAGGGTTCGTAATTGACGAATTTCGAAGTTCGCGTTTAGCCCACTGGTTTTAACTAGTACCTACGATTGCTCGATCGGCGCTGATGGGTGAATATCTCGTTTCAAGCAGTAACTCGATATGTGACGTTTGCATTCGTCTCGCGGATATAACGGGGCTCTGTTCCTTTCAAAGGTTTGAGTACGCAATACTTGGTAATTCTATATCGGAAGATGTCACTTATATAGCGAGCGGTGTTACGGTTAGTAAGAAATATTTTTTTGTGACTTGTTAAAAAGTTGTCAGACTTGTTATCGAAACCTAAGTCCGTTAACGAATTAAGTACCTACTTATGTACATTATTTACATTTTATTATTTATACGTGCACCAGAGTTAATTAGGAAACATTAATAACATGAAAATCGAAAATAGATTAACTAACTGATTAACTAATTGATTTCTCCTTCTTTTTACGATACTGAATGGCCTGAATGGGCACTATTTTGTACAGTATCGAATTTCGTATAGGAGATCCTATAGGATCAAAATAATGCATAAAGCAGCGTATAGTTCAAAGCCGTATAATCAACGAACCATCTCACATGACAACAAAGTTCACCCGAAATGCGCTAGTTCCGAAAAAGTTAAACCGACTCGTTAAAAGTACTCGAGTTTAAACATCGCCGCACTGTATATCTGTCAACCGTAATTCCACACGTACGGAATGCAGCGTCGACATCGACTACGTTCACTGCATACGTAATAACCCCCTGCTAGTTTAAAAACAACATAAACTATATGAGCACCGATGTAGACTTACGACCTTTCTGGTTTTGAACTGATGTATCGCTCGCGGTCACAATACAATACAAATATTCAACTTTTGAAAGATTTAAGAGACATCGAATAGCTTTGGAATCGAATACGTGCACCGCGTTAGCCGGTTTCATGGTCGGACGGCGTTTATGAAATATTTAGGGGTCGGGTGAGTTTAAAGGAGAAATATTGTGTGAATATCTATCTCTATTTATCGGAAGAGAAAAATAACCGATAGATCCTATAAATATAGTTGAACTGTTAAACGGTTACACTCACGTGTATTTGTTGAGTGATGATTACTGATTAGCACGGGCTCAGTGCTTGATACGTAATGGAGACCTATTAGGGTGAAGACACATTTATCAGCATGCGTACGCATTTTGTCTTATAAAATTGGCCGTTTAGTATGAAACGTGTAAGCATGCGTACGCGTGCGGAAAGCTGGACGCGGCCCATACTAAACTGACATTTTCTATAGACAAAATGCGTACGCAATGTACGCATGCTGATAAGTGTGGCATCACCCTTAGGCTCTCCTAAACATGTTGCACGTATTTAGTATGTAGTCACTAAATAGTCTACTAAAAATCGTCTAAATCTGCTCTTAGTATACGTTTGCCGCAGCCTTATACGTCTGTATAATATTTTTTTATGCGTCTTTCTCATGCTCATGATAGCTCATATAACAACTTTCACATTTGTTCCTATGAGCCCTTGAGATATTGCAATCAGGTTCAGACCTACCTAAGTCTAAGTATAGCCACTTGCAGAATACCTAACCTAGACTAGAAAGTTGCTGTCTTATAGAGCTACAAGTATCCTGGGACCGGTTCCACAGATTCACTTGAATTCAGAGAGTGAAAACCTGCCTCATTGGTAGGTACCGATTATTAATAAATGTGCGGTATGGTGTTTCGATTTCAATTCACTCAATGTACGTTAACACTTGTATTGCGGGTGTTGCGGGTGTCCATGGGCGACGGTGATCGTTTACCATCAGGCGATAAGTCTGCTCGCTTGCCTCCTTTTCCATAAAAACAAAAAAAAATACATATTATTATTGTCGTTTTGGTTTAGGCCGCGTCGACCAGTTATGATCCAATATAGCAGCCCTTTTATAACTCATTACCGATTCTATTCTATTCTGTGTTTACTACATTACTAATATAGATTATGTCGTGGTAGTATAAATTGAGAGTTAAACGATAATCAGGAAAGCGCCATAACCAGGGGTAAAATTAATTGAAATCTTTATTTTATATTATCATCTACTTATTCTACAAACATGTAACAAATTTAATTAGTTTAATTTCGCACGCCATGATACACATATAGAGCCGTATTACCTACGCTCAACCATTTCAAAGTCTTAGGCTTTAAAAACATGTCAAAATGACATAGAAAGAAATTCCCTACAATTAGATTTACTATTTGATTATACGAGTAGCATAGTTTTGATGTAGTTTCCGACAGGGCTAGCACTAGCACTCTAGGCACTGGGGTATTGGATGATAATGTTGACAGAATAGTATGAAAAAGTGTATCTATTTGTTGTCTGTACATATAAAGCTGACGGGATTACCCCAATAATCCCAGCGCACACACGACACCTAAACATCCGTACTGTACACAAATCTATGCCTATCTAGCGGCAGCGACGCGTTTAAACCCGTTTGTACTGCCTAATTAGCGTTAACAAACTCCCTGTATATTCTCGTATATCCACCCTGTACCGGTGGGGTAAGGTCGGATGTAGACTGGAAGGTCTAATGAGCCGTAATGAACGAAGGCTTCTGATATTCGATTCTTCGTGTTAATCGGGGGAAATTATTTAAAGCTTGGTTTGTTTGATTTCGTGTAGAGTAGCTTATTTGACTGAAATGAAAACAAATTATCGTTATTTGCAATTTTTCTTGAAGGAATATTAACGCAAAAATACAAAAATATGAAAAACATGTTTCGCTGTCACAGCAACAATAGACGCGAAAATATTAACATTTAATGCTGGCTTATGGGTAATAGATAGATCATTCTTTTCTCAATTTGAAATTATATTATGTGTTCGATGTTTTGAATCGAAATTAATTAGGTATTTAGTTTTTTTTCCATAATCGATCAATCATCTTTAGATATATCAAAAGTGAAATATTTTTTAGTAATCATTATGTTATTTGATATTGTGAATCGAATAGATATTAAAATTTTGTAGAGAGTAATAATGTACTCCATAATTAATTCAAATCCCTATAGAATACATCGGCCTTAACGTGATATATTGCAATACGATTGCCAAGTAATACAATTTCCTGACAAATGCGATTTAAGGCTTCAAAGCAATAGCGGATTGGCTATTTCCTTACCAGTGGGCTATATTATTGGCTTTGTCGCTCCCATCAAATTAGACAAAGGGCAATCATTGGTCAATTTGTGATAATATAGTCTACATTACCGTCTGAACGCTTTTACCCTCGCCTCAAAATAAGGTCTACATGCTAATATCCCGACTCGACAGCGTTCGCGCGGTGACAACTTAAGGCGTTTCTGGCATTCTTATATCATTAATTTTTTTAACTTTTCTTGTACTGGTATCTAACCTACTCGTATCTTTTACTGCGATTTCGTTGAATGATCTCCTGCATTAATTTCCAAGTAAAAGTATGTACCCTGATGTCGTGTTATTTTGTAAATGTCGTGTACAGTTTTTGTTGAGTTGCAGACTGTGTACGATTAAACTGAGCTATACTAATGTATGACAATTTATTCTGTGTCTGTAATTTGTTTCAATAAAAATAAAAATAAAATACACTAAATTCAGTAGTTTTAGCACATGATTGGTAGATAGACTTTCCGTCTTTTACTAACTATATGAATAAAAGTGGACAAGTCTATCTCGCGGCGACATACTGTCGCACCTATCACACACACAACACACAACAACACAAGCAATTCTACAAAATCTCCTGATTTATTGAATATACCTATACCTAATCACGGAATTAGGATAATGTTCCCAATACCATACACGTGTATATAGCTAGTCGTCCTGTTTAATATGTAAATGTGAGATAATTATTAAGTATGTACTTGTACACATTCGCTCTGCACTATCACTTGACCTCTGTTACTTGCGATACAGAAGGAATGCGTATACCTACTAAAGTAATTAATTATATTACGTATAACTTGTCACGAATTTAAATGATAAGCGTACAGTTGGCAGATATTAAACTGACAAAGATGTTTGTGTTGAGTGTATGTATACTGTTAAATTCTGGAGTAATTTTTCATAGCAAATGCTGCTAGCAATTCGTAAGGATACGTTTATAGAGACGAAACTTGAGAAAGTCATACAAACTAACTAA
>JALPQI010016430.1:0-30240 GCA_025490895.1 Thaumatotibia leucotreta
TTATGAATTTAAAAAATTTTTTTTTTTTGAGTAATTTTGCAATGAAGATATTTATTAATAAAAAAAAACTATTGGGTTTTTAAGTAGTTTCTTTTTGTAAAAGTATTACGACAAATAAAGCATTTACTGACAAAAAAATTTGCGTCCTCACGTTGATACAAGTAGGATAAAAAAAATACCAAATTCAAAATTTTACGCTAAAAACGCATCAAATCGATATGTTTTATTTTTTTTATTTACGTAGATTAATGCTATTTTGATGCTTTTTTAACGTAAAATTTTGAATTTGCAATTTTTTATCCTACTTGTATCAAAGTGAGGACGCTAATTTTTTTGTCAGTAAATGCTTTATTTGTTGTAATACTTTTACAAAAAGAAACTAGTTAAAAAGCCCAATAGTTTTTTTTTATTAATTAATTTCTTCATTCCAGAATTTCTCAAATAATTTTTTTAAAAAATTCATAACTCGTAAACTACAAAAAATTGGCGAACATACATGGGGTATATTCTGATAGCTCATGACGTGAGGAATCTAAAAAAAAAAATTTGACGTCAAGGTTTGGACCACCCTGTATACATTTTTAAGCTACAACAATGGTCATTTTTAAACATTGTTAGCCTCAGTCAGTCTCCGTAGCCTAGTTGGTAGTGACCCTGTGTACGAAGCTCTCCAGCTAACGTCCGTTCCGGGTTCGAACCCCGGCGAGGGCATTATTTGTGTATTTATTTATCACAAATATTTGTTCCTTGATCATGACTGTCTATATAAGTATTTAAGTATATATCTATTATATATATCGTCGCTTGGTACCCACATCACAGGCCTTAATTGAGCTTACCGTGGGACTAGGTCGATTTGTGTAAAGATCTCTTAAATAGTTAGTTAGTTAAATAGTTAGTATGACTTAAAACGGGATATTTACCATGTATATTGCAATTATTTCGATATTTCGCCACTGCTACAAGGGCCAGTCAACTTTATGGCCGCTGGGATAAATCCCTTAGTACGGTAATGGGATGGCTAAGGGCTAAAATAATAATATCGATACTAGGCATGATGACTGGCAAGTCAAATCAGCATCTTTTTTCGAACTGTTAAAACGATCACCACTATGGAATTTTATATGAAATACTCAAAAGTGACATCACGTTTGAGTACTGCCAAATGACCTACTCTTTTAAGTTCTTTTCAATTTATTAAACAGAAGTTCTGTACAAAAATTACCGCAATCTATATCTTAGTAGTAATTTCTTCGTGTATTATGTCGTGCATAACTATATAACTATGACTATGACATAATGTTAAATAATTTATTTTAACTACAGTCATCATCCCTATTCGTGCCACAAGTATGTGCATCCGCGGCACACGGCATAAATTCAGATCTGTAAAACAACTATTTGGACTTCATGACGAATCAGTTATCCCCACCATAAGCACAGAGCACCCGGCAACATCATGATATTCATGATTAATAATACTTTTTCTTATATGGTTTTAATTTTTTGGTACATTTATGAATAAATTCTTGCTACTTTTCGATCGACACTATTTTGTACCGTAACGCAGGTGACAATTTCATCAAGTTTGCTAGAAAAAAATACTAATAAATTGTACATGCGTTAGGCCTCACACCAGTTCACATCGATATATTTAGGTTCCAACTGTTTTACATTGTAAATAGTAGTATTAATTGACGTATATTTGTAAGTTCATGAAAAGTAACGCAGCAGACAGAAAATATCGTCGGCTGACAACCAAAACTCACTGTAAAAAAACTGTCACTACTCTTAGCAATCTCTTATGTCAGTATTGAATTTGAATCTGAACTTAGATACGATCTCTATTTCAAGTAGGTATTTGTTACTTAGTGTGTTTTGGTTGTCAACCGACGATATGTCGATCGAAAAGTGGATTGGCCCACAAATTGCCATCTTCACTGAGTAACTGTAGGTCCTTTTTTACAATGCGGATAATAGGGATGATGACTGTAGTTACAATAAATTATTTAACATTATGCACGACATATTACACGAAGAAATTATTACGAAGATGTAGATTGCAGTATTTTTTGTACAGAACTTCTATTTAATAAATTGAAAAGAACTTAAAAGAGTAGGTCATTTGGCAGTACTCAAACGTGACGTCACTTTTGAGTATTTCATATAAAATTCCATAGTGGTGATTGTTTTGACAGTTCGAAAAAAGATGCTGATTTGACTTGCCAGTCATCATGCCTATTCCACAATGTCGTAACCGATGAGCTTATCATAAAAAAAATCAAGTGTGAAAGACTGGTTGTCAGTATTTATGAATATCATCATATATTATGTGTTCCGTTCGACTTCGGAGATCTTCAGGATGTGAGAGCGTAGCGTCTCCCAATGACCGATAGATGCCGCTAGCGTCTATGAAGCCGCTCCACAGCCCGTAGCGCGCCGCTGTGACGTAGTTTCCGGCCAAACAGCTTCCTGTAACCAACCAGCTCGCACCCGGCGACTCGCCGCCATTTCATTGTTTCGTCGACCGTCTTGGCCGAAGGTCCGCATATTTCTATTTAAATTCGACACGTGGTCATTAACTTCTCAAGTGATCGATTCGCAGTAATTATACTCCGGAACTTCTGTTTGAACGGAAAAGTTATTTTAAGGAAGTCATTTGAGTGTTTTTATTATTTGTCAAGAAAGTGATCCGTCGTTAAATATTTACGACGAAATTTAGATTTGAATTTTAAAATTTCATTTCGAATAATAATGTCCCCGAAGTACTTTTCGAAGCGATTAACGCCCGTCGGGCGATCTCGCGATCGCGAAATTTTTCTCGAGCGACTTCGAACTTCGAACTACCCACTTTTTCTTGCGAAATATCTTCTTTGACCACGATCGTGTTTTAAACGTTACCGTCGTTCAGTCGTAGGCGTTTCCGAGATTTAAGTAGGAAATCGTCCGATTGACGCGTGTTTTCAATCGCGTCACTTCTCATACGGTAACGTAAGCCGCTCCGCACCCGACGAGAGGGAACGTGCATCGCTACATCGTGTCGCCGCGGGCAGCGCGGCGCCGCCAGCTGGGGGCGGCCCGCGCGCCGCCGTGTCGCCGCCGGGAGCTGCAGCTGGACCTGGGTACTCTTTACGTTTTCCGCTCTCGGATCGATTGGTGAGTTAGCTTAATGATATTCTATTAACCCAAGGAGTCTAGTCTGCGGATGGCGACGAATGTTGTGATCGACAGAGACTGATGGGCGCCACCGGTCCTGACCTCACTGGCCGGCCACGTGGGCGCCACCGGTCCTAACCTCACTGGCCGCCACGGCGGCGCCACCGGTCCTGATCTCACTGGCCGCCACCTGGGCGCCACCGATCCTGCCCTCACTGGCCGCCACATGGGCGCCACCGGTCCTGATCTCACTGGCCGCCACCTGGGCGCCACCGATCCTGACTTCACTAGCCGCCACGGGAGCGCCTCCGATCCCGACCTCACTGGCCGCCACCTGGGCGCCACCGATCCTGACTTCACTAGCCGCCACGGGAGCGCCTCCGATCCCGACCTCACTGGCCGCCACATGGGCGCCACCGATCCCGACCTCACTGGCCGCCACGACGGTGCCACCGGGGCGGGGACTCCACTGGCTGCCATGTCGGTGCCACCGGGCCTGACTTCGCTAGCTGTCACGGGGACGCCATCGGTCCCGACGCTGGCCGCCACCGGTCCCGACGCGACTGAACGCCACGTGAACACCACCGGCCCTGACCTCACTGACGCCATGTCGGTGCCGCCGGCCCCGACGTCACTAGCTGCCACGTGGGCACCACCCGTCCTGAGCTCACTGCTCGCCACGTGGGTGCCACAGGTACTAACGTCATTGAGTGCCATGCCGGCACCACCGATCCCATTTTTTGACGGGGTGCCACTACGATGCTACCGATCCCGACCTCACTGGGCGCTACAACGGTGCCACCGGTCCTCGCCTCATTGGCTGCCGCAACCACGCCACCGGTCCCGACTTCACTAGTCGTCGCGATGGCACCATCGGTATTGACCTCACCGGGTGCCACGGGACACCGCTGGCCACGAAATTATAGTCACCATGATGACATTACAGGTAATAATACTGCCGTTCGATGCTGATGCTGATGCTGTCCAGGCATGGCGGTATAACCCACCTCCATGTTGCTGCCGATCTCGAAACCGCTACATTCACGCGACCACCGCAATGGCGCTACAAGTCACAATACAATTGGTCCGATGAAGTTCATTGTGCAACTACAGTGGCCCGCCAAGCCGATACAATGACGCCACGATAACGCCTCGCTGCCGGCTGGCCGGATGACTCCACCGACCGCGATATTCGCCATACGGCGGAAGCTCTGCCCAACGCGAAAGCGCCAACGACTCTTGTCAGTTTGGCTCCCCCATATCACGTAAGTAACCAAGCTGATGCCGGCAACCACCCTGGCGCCGCCTGCCGAGCGGAAGCATTGCAAACCACAGTCTGGTGCTCCTGCTTCGGGTGTTCCTGATAGACATACACGTGCCTACTGCAGCTGGGGGGATTGCAAACCCCTCGTTCTCGATCGAGGATCCGTTGTAGTGGCTGACCGAGTCACAAGGAACTGCGTCCTATTGTTCTATAGGAAATCTGTACGTTGTATCTATATTCAAATACTATCTGCAGTCTCCCACGATCCAATACAGCAGAAGCAGGAACACTTAGTGCACACTGCACCAAACCGAAGACCTGTTCGACAATGAATGGAATCTGTAACGTAATATCTCATGTTATTCTACAAATGTTTGACCAGCCCCGGATTCCTCAGACACTCAAATCCGCGGGCCTGCTTTCTGAAAACTGGTGGTATTGACAAGGTTTGGAAACAGATCTCTTATAATCTCTCTACTCGTACTCGTTCTCCAACTATACGGGTTCCTCCTCATAAAACGAACCATTTCTCCGAGGGCAATAAACAAATTTGGGCCTGTCACTGTCACTTGGAAGGGTAAAACCTCACTCGCGATTTTAAAAGTATTTCACGTGTAAAACTGTGTTTTATCCTATAAAACGTACAGCAAAGTGCTTGGAATAACTTGTGGACTATGTGGTAGTGTTATTCAAGTGTAATATACATTGTTTATTGCAAAAATCAGTGCTATATATGCGCGCTTGACATTAGTGAATAACGGATATTGACACCTACCCTCAAAAATTTTATCATCTAGTGTTGCCAGTGCAATCCAAAAAAAAACCGGAAAATAGCAATGAGTGTTACAAAAAAGAACGCAAGTCCGAGTATGGCTCTACATGGTGCGTCAGGAAAGTGTACAAAATGTAATAAGCAGCCAAATGAGAAAAAGCTTTCGGTCAGTTGTGACTCTTGCAAAAATCTGTATTGTGGTGATTGCCATGGCCTGTCGCCCACAGAAGTTAGGGTGCTCGAGCTAAAGACTGTCGCACGCGTCATGACCTTTCTCTGTGCTGAATGTAGATCGGCAATGACTCAGTTGCCACAAATTCTGAAAAAACTTAACGAGCTCACTGATGAGGTTCATAAGTTGAGAGTGCGGCAAAACATGCTAGCTACCGAGTCAGCTGTCCAGGAAATCACGGAAAGGGCGAACAGGGCAAGCAATATAATAATATATGATATCCCGGAATCTGTCAGTGAGGAACCCCAAGAGAGAAAAGATCATGATTATAAAGAGAGTGTGGATATTATAACTAGCGTGTCTAGCAAAGTGAACTGCACTGGAATTAAAATGTTCCGCCTCGGTGCTAAGCCTAAAGGCCGAGCATCTCCGCGACCACTAAAGGTTATTTTACGCAGCAAGAGTGATGCTTTGGAAGTGCTTAGCAATAGAAGGAAGCTAGCAAAACCTATGTCTGTCAAGGCGGACCTTACCCCCTTACAGAGAGAATACCTTCAGCACCTAAGAGAAGAACTCAGCAAGCGCATAAATGAAGGTGAATCAGGGATCACTATTAAGTATGTGCGGGGACATCCAGCAATTGTGGAAGAAAAGCCGACAAAAAACCAATAAATTCTATCACCACACACGCTAATATTCCAACAACGACCACAAGCAATGCTAACAATATACCAGTCTATTCCACAATTACGATACTATACACTAATATTCAGTCCGTTACCTCAAAGTTAGACTTACTTATGGCAAGGGTTAATATTTTGAAACCAACGCTGATAGTCATAACTGAAACTTGGCTGAAACCAAATATACCTGACTCAACAATAAAAATACCCGGATACGACATTTACAGAGATGATCGAATTGATAAAAGAAGTGGTGGAGTGGCTATCTATGCCGCAAACAAATCTAGCTTCATGACAGCAAAACTGAACTACAGCTATAATATTAAACATGCAGCTTCTGAATGCCTATTCCTGGACATCAATACTGATAACAGTAAGTTCCTGCTGTGTGGCCTCTACAGAGGACATAACTCGTCGTTAGATCAGGATAGTATTTTGCTGAACCAATTAAGCAAAGCTTCGGAGTGTAATGATTTGATCATTATGGGGGATTTCAACTATGGTGGGGTAAAGTGGCCTCTCCAAAACACTGGATATGTGACACCAAAGGAAGACAACTTCATTCAGTGGTATAGAAACACAAACTTTCACCAATTAGTTAACCAGCACACTAGATTTCGACAAGGCAACCAACCATCTTACCTGGACCTAATCTTCACTAACGATGAACTTTTGATAGCAGATGTTAGCCATCAGGCTCCAGTCGGTAAAAGTGACCATACCAGTTTACTGATTACCATACAATTACAAAGTAAGAAATTAAATACTAGAAAGGAAAGAGAACCCAGGTACAATTATAGAAAAGCGGATTTTGAAAAAATCAATTCGCATTTGGGACTTGTTTTACCTCAGAGTTTAGAAATTGTGGACAATGTATGTGATAAATACAACACTTTTATTACCAACGTTAAAAATGCTACTGATCTATTTGTGCCTCGTACAAAAGCAAAGTCTGATACTGGTGACAAGCCTTGGATCACGAATGAAATTCGAAAGTTGATCAGACATAAAGTTGCACTTTGGAATAAATATGTTCTAACTGGGCTGGATGAATCCTATAAAGAATACCGGAAAGCAAACAACAAGCTAACAAATCTTAGTAAAACAAGTAGAATTAAATATGAAACAAATTTGCTAGAAGCAGGTCCGAAAAAGTTTTACTCTTACATACGTCAACAAGTGACTACAAAGGTGAGCATACCTGCCGTTATCGTTGACACTCAAGGCAACACAGTAAACCGTGCCCCTGAAATTGCTGAAGCATTTGCAGACCAGTTCGCTAGTGTTTTTCAAGTAGAACCTTATGATCAATTGCCTAATTTAGAACCATCCCTAAGAATTGAAGATACGATCCCGGCCATAATTTTCTCTAGTGATAAGGTCAAGAGTGCTATAAGAGAATTAAAACAAGACTCCTCACCAGGACCGGATGATATTCCAGTTATTCTGCTACAGAATTGCGACATATTAATTGATCTGTTGGCATCCATTATGCAGACTTCATATGATACAGGAGTTCTACCCGAGCTGTGGAAAATAGCAAATGTAACCCCGATATTTAAGAAGGGGAACAAGTTGCATCCATCAAACTACAGACCGATAAGCCTTACCAGCGTACCTTGTAAAGTCATGGAAAAAATAGTAGTGAAGCACATTAGGAACTTCATAACTCTGCACAATGTGATAGGTGACCAACAGCATGGGTTTTGTCCACACCGCTCGACAGTCTCTAACTTACTGTCCTGCCTATCCTCCTGGACTAGAAGTTTCAACGTGAGAGACCCAATTGACGTTATTTACCTTGATTATGAAAAAGCTTTTGATAAAGTGCCCACAACAAGGCTTCTTCACAAGTTGGAACATGTTGGGATTAGAGGGAAATTGCTTAAATGGATAGAGAGTTTCTTACGACGAAGAACCTTTCAAGTGAGAGTTGGCGAAACCTTATCACAGCAACGAGAGATTCTTAGTGGAGTACCTCAGGGTTCCGTTCTGGGCCCTGTACTTTACATATTATACACATTTGACCTGCCATATTGCCTAAATTGCAGTGTAACTACGTTTGCTGATGATACTAAACTTTATGCTAACCCATTGGAAGATTACGATCAACTACAGGACGATTTAAATAACATCGCAGACTGGTCCAAGAAATGGCTCTTATAACTCAACTCTTCCAAGTGTACTGTACTCCACATAGGCAATCGTAATCCTCGCTTAACCTACAACCTAGAAGGAACTGCACTACACACTGTCAACGTACAAATGGATCTGGGCGTCAAGATATCTGAAGACCTGAAGTGGGAGGAACACATCACTGCAATAGTAAAGAAAGCGAGAAGCTTAATTTACCTCACGAGGAAGGCTTTTAGATGTCTGACGCCGGAGATGGTGCTGAAGATTTATAAGACATACATTAGGCCTCTATTGGAGTATGGTTTTCAAACCTGGAGTCCATACTTTGTTAAAGATATTGAGATGCTCGAGAAGGTACAGAGAAGTTTCACCAAACTGCCAAAAAAACTAAAGAACAAACCGTATGACGAGAGATTACAGAAACTGAAGCTTACAACTTTGAAGCAACGCAGAGAACGTGGTGACCTAATTGAGACATTTAAAATTCTAACGGGACACTATAATCTGAAAGATTTCCACAACATCTATACGCGCCACAATAATAATCGTCTCAGGGGTCATCACCTAAAATTGCTCGCTCGCAGGTCATACAGCAACCCCCACAGACACTTCTTGAGTAACAGAGTGGTCAATACTTGGAACAAACTCCCGGAGGATGTAGTTTCAGCTCTCAGCATCAACCAATTCAAAAACAGATTGGATAAGCACATGTCCAAAAATACATCTTGAAAATGTGACCAAGAGGCATTGGATACAGGCACCATCAGTTGTCTCAACTGTCTGCCTGAATTACAAGAAATAAATAAATAAATAAAAAAACCCCCGGCCGCAAGCGAGCTCGAGATACAGCTGCTCGAGGAAAGAGGCCATGGAGAGATAGCTCGAAACACCGGTATACTCGTCACAGAATATAAATTCTTCGTTTTTATCTAAGCGTATTGTTATGCCCGGTGCTATCCCTACACAGATTATTCTTTCCCAGAGCCGATTAAAGGTCTCCCATATTAATAGCTGAACTTACTTACTCCTCTAGCGCAACGACCCAAAGAAGTCCTGGTCCCCAACACGACTGTTCACCTCTGACTCCGGTCCTGGGCAGTTTTAGTATACTTAATATTATTTGTAAGTAAACAATTGGATGCGTCCGTGACTGCGTCCACATGATACATTTCTGACCAACGTTCGATCACCTATCAAGACTATTTCCTGATAGCAATCCAGTCGAAAAAGTAGTACAGATTACCAGATCGACCCCCATCAACCTAGGTTAGCAAATATACTACCTGAAATACGTTACAATCCTTACTCAAACCATAGCCACAACATTTGCGTCCTGCAGGGAAAATAAGGTAAATGATTGATTGCGAGACAGCCTGTCTCGCGTCCAACGCCGTGCGCTCCTAGACGGACTCAACCTTACGAACTTGGGCGTCCATGGAGGCTGGTTGCACTATCGCAGGCCCTAACACTGCTTCGGGCGATTACAGAGTCCCATGCCAGCTCCCATCTCATCTGCCAACCGGACTCTTGAGGGAATCTCCCATGGTGGATTAAGAACGTAATAAAATACGTTCATATCGAGGTAAGAAGGAAACACTATACTGAGTATATTGATCAACGCACCGCATTCTCAGTCGGTCCTCAACAGAAAGCCGGTGCATGGTCTCCAACAGGGAACTTGCACTGCGACTCCAAAAAAACTACACTTTAAAACTTAAGGAGAACCTGAAATAGAAATAGAAATAGAAATATATTTATTGCAAGAACATAGTTATGTTACAGTCAGTGTGGTGTTACATTTCAGAAAGTCCTTATGTTCTACCCTATGATAGGCATGCAATATAAAGCTAGCATGCAGAAACAGTGCTATTAAAAATATACATAATTTATAAGTATATCACAGTGATAAAATTTATATTAAGGTAATTTTGAAATATCTAAGTATCGTGTCAATTTTAGAATTATTGAATTAATTTAACTTTTATTTTTACATTAATGGAAATAAATAATAATTGAGAACGAGAAAAACAATATTAGAAAAAATTACACATGTCAAAGTTATATGAAAGAATAGTGAATAAATAGTTGTACATTATGGGTTTTCATCAGACATAAATTCTTGGATCGAGTAATAACAGTGCCCCAGCAACCACTTACAGAGGGTATTTTTAAACAACCTCGGATCTATTTCCAGTATGCCCTTTGGTAATTTATTATAGATTTGGATGACCATGGAATATACATTATTTTTGAAAATATTTTTCTTTGCTCTAGGCAAGAATATTTCATTTCTGTGTCTGGTCGATCGAGGAAAAAAGGTACTATGTGCGTCAAAATATTCAGGGTGCTCTCTAACAAACAAGGATGCCTGTAATATATACATGCATGGCAGGGGAAGAATTTTTGTTGCTTGAAATAGCGGTCTGCATGGCTCTAGGTAATGGACATTGCACGCAGCGCGTACACATTTTTTCTGAGCCAGGAATGCTTTATGAACATCTACAGAGTTACCCCAGATCAAAAGTCCATAGTTCAATATAGATGAGACATGTCCATGGTAGGCTGTTAAGGCTACAGCTTTAGAGGAAATGCTGCTAAGTCGTCTTAGAGCAAAGACAAATTTGTCTAGCCTTTCACATACATGAGCAACATGTATTTTCCAGTCACAAAACTTATCTAAATATATCCCTAAAAACTTGGTATATTCTACTTCGACAACAGTGTCATTTTCATATTGAATATCTAAATCGATGTCTGTGCCCCTATCTGTTCTAAATTGCATTAAACATGTCTTATTAATATTTATTTTTAAATTATTATTATTGAGCCAACGAATTACATTATCTACTGTGTCATTTATATTATTATTAAAATTATCGAGATTGTCAGATTTTATTATCAATGTAGTGTCATCTGCAAACATTATGCAATTATGTTGTATTTGGGTAGGTAAATCATTAATATATATAAGGAATAATAATGGGCCAAGTATGCTCCCCTGTGGCACTGAGGAGATCGATAGTTAGTATGATTATTAGTTACACACGACCAACGCAGAAAGTATTGGCATCAGGGAATTGCCTACGCACTACAGGTTCAGAACTTACGGAACCAGTTCGGTTCATAAACCTACAGGTCGGTACTTTCAGGAAGTCGACGGACGAGCTAGGGGACTCTGCGCCCCCGAGCGGCACCAGCGCCCGGAGGCCACTGAGCAGATCTTCACCCGCGAGGGTACCCCGTCCATCGACCTGTTCGCTCACCTCAAACGTTCACGTGCCACAGTATGTCTCAGTCTACTGGCCCTAACTGAACGCACGATGCGTTTAGGTAAGCGGAACGCTGCTACACCGACGCTGACTGACCAGATCAAAAGAAAAGTCTGCTTGTGTTCCGTTGGCGTTTCTCCAAAGTAAAAACAGGTACGCCCATATGGAAAATAGTCATCGTGGTACGCTAAAAATATCATCGTCTGTCAGCTATCTCATCAAATCAAATAACGAAAATATCCTCGCATATTTTATCGCATTTAGCGTAGCGAACGTTAATCTCTGATTAATATTATTTGTAAAGTATTTATTTGGCGAAACCTTCGCCTTCAAGGTGCCTGTTTGATTAAACGCTTAAAGAATACTAATTTTAATCTGAACAGCTGTACGACATATCAGAGACAAACCCACATATGGAATGTTAATACCGAGTCTAGAGTCCATGACCTTACACTGTACTGTATTATACGTAGACAATTATTCTAATAATTCTCACTTAATTATTTTCTGTCTGAAATTCCGTTCTAAATTTGATAACATCAAAATATGAACCCGGTATTCTGGACGTGTCAATTCGTATAAATTACCGAAAATGTTATGTGAAACTTATGTGTAAAATCTGCGGATAAGTAAGTCCTATATATAATCTGCGGATATCTACTCTGTAGATGTATGCAAATAGCATGTCAACCCAACCGAAAAGCCTCGTTTGAGCCTATTCTTAACCTCTGAATGCAAAGCGATGCATCATGTATTCTTAATTTTATTGACTACACGTCAAAATTCATTGGTTGGTTTAGGGCAGTAGAGCCCTAACATTTCTGCACCCGCTGACTCGCCACCAGGAGATAATAGACAGGGCTCACATCCTGAAGATCTCCGAAGTCGAACGGAACACATAATATGAAATTTTACCTTCCAATAAAATTAATATTATGTTTCCTAGACTTCGGAGATCTGGATAATGCCTTCCTGGTGGCAATATTTTATCAACCTTTACATTCTCCTCAACAATGAAATGGCGGCGAGTCGCCGGGTGCGAGCTGGTTGGTTACAGGAAGCTGTTTGGCCGGAAACTACGTCACAGCGGCGCGCTACGGGCTGTGGAGCGGCTCCATAGACGCTAGCGGCATCTATCGGTCATTGGGAGACGCTACGCTCTCACATCCTGAAGATCTCCGAAGTCTAGGAAACATAATATTAATTTTATTGGAAGGTAAAATTTCATATTTTCCCTTACGATTGAAGGTTAATTCTTAACGACTTCTCGCTTCATTATTATTAAATAATTATTAATCCAATGTTTATAATTTTATATCCCAGGTAGCAGAAATCATAGACGTATACGAGACAGCGAAGGTGTATAATTTAGGAAACACGAGAACAAATAAGGGACTGAAATTACGGCACGGCACACAAGACAGGGTGTTCCGATTAGAGTTTGTCAGTAATCAGGTGAGCGATTATATACAGGGTGAAACATGAGTCGAATGATGCCGTGTGGTGACGGCAGTAAGAATACGTTTGTCACCAACCCAACTCCTGCGGGTGTCGTAAAAGTCGACTAAGGGATTGAAGTGTCATCGAACATTATTTGATAAAAGATGATGGGCAGCAGCGTCATCATAGTGGACACATTACTGCGATCGGCAATACGCTTGCCCAGCGTGGCGATTATGGGCATTTACCTCCTAATGCGTCTATACGTATAGTTAATAGGAGAGGCCTACGTCCAGCAGTGGACTATTATAGGCTGATGATGATGAAACATGAGTCGTGAACAGTAAAGATAAATAAGGGTTTTTGATACTTTTTCTGCCACTTTGGGGCGGTGAGATGGCAGCACTGTGGCGTAAAGTCAAAGGAACTGTCAAAATAAATACGCGAATTTAATTTTATGAACATTTTTTTGGTTTATTTATTTTCAAAATCATTACTTTCGGAATATTACTTTATAAAATTAAAAAAACAGTTCCAAGTCAATTCCCATGAAATTTAAAGATTTATTGAACATAAGAAAACAATACAATCAAATAAATGCACGTAAACAACTGCAGTAGTTCCAAGAACTGTGTCGCAGTTACGCCCTCCTCCTGACAAGACTTATGTACTAATGTAATGTAAATACATTGAATTTTTCTGTAATTTTTTTAAATTAACAATGTAAAACTAAAACTAAGTAAATTTACAAAGTTCTAGTGATTTTGTTTCGTACAACTAACTTGGCGCATCTGTTTTAGAGCTCAATCTTCAGTTCAACGACCGTTTTGTAGTTGTAATGCATTACAAAATCAATAAACTTCCAAATACAATAGAATTTCGATATTTTATGTCAAGTACCAATGAAAAGTATGAATCTGACAGCTGTTTGGATCTCACGCCTACGTAGAGCCGCACGGTGGCAGAAAAAATATCGAAAACTCTCATTGAATAGACCTCATTAAATTAATCATCATCAACATCATCAGCCTATGTTAGTCCACTGCTAACCACTATTAACTATGCGTATAGACGCATTAGGAAATAAATGCTCATAATCGCCACGCTGGGCAAGCGGATTGGCGATCGACAGTGATTCAATCCCTTAGTCGACTCTTACGACACCCGCAGGAGTTGGGGTGGTGACAAATGTATTCTTACTGCCGTCACCACACGACGACACACCTTAGGAGGTTATAATTTGAACCTTAATCCTAAACTAAACCTTTTTTTCAGGAATTCACGGACAGTGAGTTCCAGAAATGGTTCAAAGCAATAAAGGATGCAAACAAGAAACCACCCACGATGGACTTCGTTCGGAGCAAAATTAGCGAAGTTAAAGAAGCGCTTATGTATGAATTTAAGGTACGGAATTCATAAATAATCCCACAATGTCGTAATAGATGTGCTTACCATAGAAAAAACCGCTTCCCCTCTCCATACGAAAAGCTCCAAGCAAACTTGTTTTTAAAAGAATGCTTCGCAAACATTTTCTTGCGGAAGAATTTGCATAGCATTGTCCATCAAATCATATGTATTCAACATGTGTATCATACAACAGTTTACAATGCATTATACGAAGAAAACCAGACTATCTCGGGTGTACCAACAAGGCCGGGTGGAAAAATATTATGAAAATTCATTCCCGCACATGAGCGGAATAAAAACACTTTCTGTACATAAGTTTACCTTTAAAAAGAGCACTTTTTGAGCATATGCGTTGTAATAGTAATAGTACATTACGATACAAGTGCGAAAAAAATGAAGATTTTCGTTTTCGCACCAGTATCGTACGACGTTTTTCAGTACATATGGCCCTCCGAAGACATCGATTTGACGTAAAATGAAACATTTCTCGCACTAGCGCGTAAAAAAAACGCCATCTGTACTGAAAAAAAAATATAAATAGTAGTGTTACCACCTAAAACTCAAAAAAGTTGTTTCATTAAAAAAATCACTTTTTTTCTAGGCTAACTAGGACTCTTTTTCAAAGCAGTACAATTTCTATACTTACATTAAATCTAACATTGTACCGAATATGCTGGCGGCATTTCCCCTCTGTGCTTATTTATGATGTACATTCTCTCTTCTCTCATTGGCCGTGTGGTGACGGCAGTAAGAATACATGTGTCACCACCACAACTCCTCCTGCGGGTGTCGTAAGAGTCGACTAAGAGATTGAAGTGTCACTGACCATTATTTGATAAAAGATTGATGATGGGCAGCAGCGTCATCATAGTGGACACATTACTGCGATCGCCAATCCGCTTGTCCAGCGTGGAGATTATAGGTACCTCCTAATGCGTCTATACGCATAGTTAATAGGAGAGGCCTACGTCCAGCAGTGGACTATCATAGGTTGATCATGTATTCTCATAATTGTTTATTATTCAGGAAGAGGACGTAGAAAAAATAGTACAAGAAAAGGAAAGATTCCGATCCCACCCCACGAATTACGCCATGAAGAAGACACAGCTGATGAAGGAAAGAGACGTCGCGCAATTGAGGTGAGACAGTTTTTATTTTTTTCATCACACCTGTTCCGTAAGTGCGCCGCAACGCTGCGGTGATGCGGTGTGTAGGTGCGTCATTACGTCATAGTATGCCGTTAAGGATTTTCATACAACATTACGTCGCACTAGCGGGGTCCGGCGCACGCCGAGATTTCTTTTATGAAAATTATGAAATTAAGTCATCCCTGATTTAGACCATTTTAGAGTAGTTTTGTGAAAATATATTGTTTTATTTACTTTTTTGCATCACAGGTGTAAAGATGAAAAACATTGTGTGTGCCACGGGCGGTACAAGAATTACGAACTCGTGTTAGAATTAAGCCCTCACCTTCGGCTCGGGCTTGAATTCACACTCGTTCGTAATTTCTTGTTTACCGCCCTAAGTACACAATGTACTATTATTTTTATTTTATTTATTAAGGTCTACCAACAGCTATTACATCATTTGCGTGTATAATTAATTACATACTAACAAAACATTTAGTGATGCATAACTAATAATAGGTAAACACGGCATTCAAAAGAAGACACTGCAACAATAGTAGGTAAATATCGACACTGGAAATTTCAAATGTCGTAAGGGACAAAGGTCCACTTTTCAGGAGAGCCAAAAAACAAAAACCAAAATTTAAAAAAATCGTAACTTGTTACATATTCATCCGAATTAGATGGTTCTTATATAAATACCTACGAAAAAGCTTTATCTTCATTAGACAATTAGGTATATATTTGTAAACTCAATAGTTTCGGAGATAGTGTCCCTTACGCCAGAAATTTAAAAGACACATGTCCCTTACGCCCCCAAAAATTTCTAGTATTTTTATGGAAATCTGTTACGACAAAAACGAAAACACTACCTCTTTGTCGTAACTGTCAAATAACATGCTACATTACAACTATTTTCTGTTGTAAAGTCATTCTAGTTTCCAGATTAATTGAAGTAAGTAGCGTAAAAATGCAAGAAAATATAAAGTTGTGTACTTACAATTGTATTATTTTCATAGACGGAGATCAAATTTTATTATATTTTAGATAACCCTTTACAATTTATAGGAAATAAATCCAAACATGTTAGGTATGTATATATTTTAGTCAGCTTAGTGTTGTGAAAAGAAGAAAACATATATCTAAAAATTACTTTGAGAACAACCTGAGCCCGAAACAAAAACATATATTAAGAAAAAAATTCTGGATAAGTAATCTAACTGCCTCCGCTAAGATCTATGACCCTTTTTGATGATACTCGTGCTATTCAGACGTGTGGTGAAAGGAACTATCGAATTAGGGAACGAACCACTGACTAAAAACCAACATTTGTAGCCCAAAAAATGGTTAAGGAGCGCTGAGTTAGTGCAAGCCATTCAAATCGACTGGAAATTATGAAGTGTTTCCTACATTATCAAAACGAAATCAAGGCGTCCTCCTTCCGCACCTGGCAAAATATTTCGGGCAAGCATTGCATTGGGGTTCATACTGAGAAAATGGACTAGTGTCAAGGTACGCTTTATACCAAAAAGCAAGAAAAACGAGTATAGATAATACTCGTTCTAAGTCCTTCAAACCTATTAGTCTAATATCTCTATTTCTTTCACTACTTGGTGGCAAGATCGCTAAGTCTAAATTAACATGTTTACCAAAAATTACCCCACTTGACCTGGTCACAAGGTCCATAAAAGTAAGTAAGTTAGTAAGTAATTCTTTACTGCACCAGTAAGAAAATAACAGAAAGAAACAAAAAAAAAATAAGCTAAGCACACGATACAGGTAACCAAAGCGGCGGTAAAGTTTAGAGAATAAGCAAACAGGTCGGTGTGTATTCCTTGATGTCGAAGGTGCTTTCGATAATAAACTCACAGAAACCATTCTTAATGAAATTAAATCAAAGGGATGAAACCACGACTATATGGGTCCGAAGAGTGCTCTCTAACAGAATAGCTACTCCAACCCTCAAGATACAAATGGACCAACGACCAGAATGATTGTCGAAAATGGCACCACAGGTACAAGTGAGTGAGAGGCCTATGGCCAGAAAATGGCCTTCATTTTCTAGACAGAAGTCAATATTATGATGATTTCCGCGCATAAATATTACATTATGTGTGGAAATCAATTTGGCCAGAAACCTAAAAACCAATATTATCTATTATCTACATCAACTCAAACAGTCAAGCTGCGATGCTCTCACTAGAATCCCTCATTTATTCTTGCAGCACTCTAGTCCAGTGCTGCAAGAATAAATTAAACGCCCTTGACTTTAATGAAGTTACACTTAGACGGGTATTAGGATATTCCAATATTGTTGGAAACGAAACAGCAGATGAGCTTACCGGAAAGAACAGCAACACACGCATTGTCAGCCCAGAGCCTTTCTATGGAATCACCAAACCGGAGCCATATTCACTGCTGAACAAACTAGATATGATAAGATAAGATAAGAGCAATCGCACAGCTGAAGTCCATCAAAGTAGCTCTCACTCGTAAGCTCTTATACAAGGGTTCAATAACAGAAAACAATAAAGAGCTACTTGAGCTCAAAAGTAACAAAGCCTTTGAAGAATCGAGAATCCTAACTATGAACATATGTATAACAATCATGGGTAAGAAACAAGATGCAATATGTAGCTTCTGCCAAAAATCAGAGCAAACTACTGTGCAACGTTGCAACATATTGATTTAAACTATCAATTAATCTACTATGGGTCTCCTCCTGCTCTGTTTCTGCAGACAACAAATGCATAAAATAAGTATTCACCTAGGCAGACCTTACGAGTATGATGTACACAAAATTGCAGCCTTCAGAATCTGGAATGTTATGGCCTCGACAAGAATCAGTAATGACTTATAAAAAGGGCTGCGACAAAATATCATAACTGCTCGGCGCGGCGGATATTAGACCAAAACAACAATAATAAAGACGATAATATGGCAGATGTCCGGACCTTACTACTATAGCCCTATCTCTGACCCATGCAGTGATCATAGCTCATTACACTTTTCAACAGCCTGCTGAGACTGGTTCACGGTTCACGTGTACTACAGAGTAAATTTCTCGAATTGGCAAAAGACAGCTAATTATAAATAAGCCCAAGATTCCCAGGGAGATAATAATAAGATTGGGGCAGCTTGTGGCGAGCTGTTCGGCAATAGCGACATCGTCTCCGGCATGTTTTCGTCGGTCGGAGTAGAATCCAAGAAGAACTGTAGGACTCGGCTTGCCTTGATTGGCCGTTGGCCGTCCAGAGAGGAATCGTTAGAGCGATGTATATGCTCCAGGGGTGGAAGTGGAAATGTGCGTGAGTCGCTGGTCGATGCAGTATCTATGTGGTAGTAAAAATACTGCTCTGCCTTCACCCCTCTTCCTGAGATGCCCCCGGTCAAGTCGCGCCGGCACTGTCGCAAGTGCTATAAAAAACTAAACAAAATGTTATAACGTACACAAAAAAACTATCAAGATTTTTAATATCATCTTTTTTGAGGCGTAACTCTCATTCATGTACCGTATTGAATGTAGTAACGTATACTTTATAAAATTAAAAGGTGAGTTACGACATCAAACTTTAAAATTATTTGTACATACGACGCACAATAAGTTTATTAAGAGAATAGAGCCATACTATCTTCGAAATTGTGTTGTAACGCACAAAAGCCTAAAATATTTGTCCCTTACGCTATTGTGAATTCAAAGTTCCGTATTTATTTCATCAGATAGAATGTCGTAAAGGCACCTTCTTTTGCTGTAGTAACTAACCACATAGGGATTTATGAATAAGAAGGATATACTACGTTGAAAATGGACACGTTATCCCTTCAAATTAAAAATTTGACCCATACAACATTTTTTTTAAAGCAATATGAAGTTACGACATAATGAATTCACTTCATAACTTCTTTATTTGAAGCGATATCAAAAAGTTAATTTTACAGATCGATAGAGATTTTTTTTCTGAGTTCTATGCAATTCAAAGTGTACTTACGACAAAATGTCCCTTACGACATTTGAAATTTCCAGTGTCGATATGGTTAGAATAACTAAAAACTAAGAAACTAAGACGCTCATCAATGACTTACGGAACCTGGGCAATGGGTCAAAATTAATATCACAGCAGTGGCTGTGCTTATTTAAAAGTCTACACATGCGTGGTATGGGTGAATTAGCGCCTAAAACGGTTTTCCTAAAAATCGGGGAAAGTGGATCTATGATGTTTCTGGGGTATTTATAGGGAACTCTGAATCGAATTTTTTGTAATATTTGTGGGGAATCTATGTAATTATTTAGGAGTTTGTACAAAAATAGGAGATCTAGCAAGTCTACGCTTCTCGAGAGTGGTCATTTGGAAGTACTGTAGTCTTTCTGAATAAGCAGTGTATTTTCCCGCGAGGTTTGTATGACTAGATAAATGCCAAAGAATTATTACAGTAGCGATCGTAAGTATTTTGACATCAACAAAAGTTTGGATATTGCACAAGGTAGATAAGTTTTTCCAAATTAGTTTATGCCGTGGTTATTAATGGCTTATAACTTCTTTGAAATACACAAAAAGGTTCGCTCCTTGAACTATATTACGGACCTGGCCATAAAAACGTACATCTTGTTGGTTCAAAAGTATTTTGACACCGATTCTTTATTCAGTTTTATTGAGAATAGTCTTACGGGATGAAAATATTTTCTGAATAAATTAAGGCCTAGACTTTATATAACATGCCGAAATGTAAAGAATATTAAAACGATTTAAAACAAGCCGTTGCAACTGCAGTCAAAAAAGGCAAGTCGCAGACTGAATTTTTGCGAACTTTTCAAATATCACGGCAACTTGTTAGTGTCTGGAATAAGCAATTCAAGGATCGAAAAGGCGTTAACAATAAGCCTAGAAGCGGTCGTCCTCGAAAAAACGCGTCGAAAACTGATCATTTAATAAGAAAACTGTCCGTAGAAGATCCGCGGAAAACTGCAGTGACAATCAAGGACGAGCTGAAAGACAATTACAACGTAAATATTCATGTATCTACTGTCAAACGACGCCTAAAGGAGCAAGGGCTTCATGGTCGACGCTCATATAAAAAGCCACTTATATCGGTAAAAAACAAGAAGGAGCGATTAGCGTTCGCACTAAGACACAAATCGTGGACAAGTACTGAGTGGTCCAAATTTCTATGGAGCGACGAGAGTACTATTTTATTTTTGCAATAAAGATTAAATAAATAAGTTCAATTTAATGTCGTCGGATGGAATAAAGTATGTACGTCGTCCACATAATAAAAGACACTATGTGCGATACCAAGTACCCACAGTCAAGCATGGTGGCGGTAACGTAATGGTTTGGGGATGTTTTTTCTCGTCACGGACTCGGACCTCTCGTTCGAATAGATGGCATTATGGATCGATTTGTGTATGAAAATATACTTAATACACACATGATACCTTATGCCAAAGAAAATATGCCACCTCGATGGGTTTTTCAACACGATAACGACCCTAAGCATAAATGAAACCACATCAAGGCATTTTTAAAACGTAAAAAAGTCAAGGTTTTTGAGAGGCCAAGTCAAAGTGCTGATCTTAATCCAATCGAGCACGTATGGGAAGAGCTGGATCGCAGAGTGAGACAGAGAAATTGTTCCAACGAGGAAGATTTTTTTCAAGCACTGAAGTCAGAGTGGGCAAGAATACCATATGAACGTATACAGAAGTTAGTGGACTCCATGCCGACTCGATGTGCTGCTGTTGAAAAGTCCAAAGGAGACGCAACCAAATATTAAGCAAATGTTCTAATGTTGACCTTTTACAAGTCCGGTAAAATAATTTTATTCAAATGTCAAAATACTTTTGATCGTCCTAAAGTGTATTTTTTATGATTTTCTTTTCAGTTTGTAGTTTGTTTTTAGATATCTCAGTGGGAACGTAAAAAGGATAGGGTTAGAAAATGTAATTACCAAATTATTATTAAATATTAACTCAATTCACAAAAATACTACATTATATTTATTTGTCAAAATACTTTTGATCGCTAGTGTATGTATATATTATGTTATACAATATCGTTAAACAACCTTTTGTGATTATTTGATTGCATAGTTTATGTATTTTATTTATTTTCATAAAGGCACAGTTACAAGTTTTCAAACTTAAACATTGAAGACACAATTACTTAAACAATTTAATACAGCCTGGAACGCAATTACAATTATGCACAACATTAGAGAGTAATTGCAAAGCTTACTAACTTGCGAAATTTAAATCTTCTCATCCATGATGACTTTCTGATAATTATTTTCCAGACTTGTCCACTTTATATTTTTTATATGCAGGAAAAAATAGTGCAGAATAAGCCCTTTATGCATGAATGTAGGATTAATATGGATTTGACAACGTTATAATAATAGCAAGAACGAAAGCGATGGTCTTATGAAACTTTTTACTAGTGGAAGTGAAAAGGAACGACAATCGTCCGTCCTTATCACTGTGCCACTATTTTTTGTGTGTGTGTGCATTAGATGCTAAATGTAAGTGCCAGACAAATGCGTTGAATACGTCACTAAGTGCCACACACACAAGTATCTTAGTAGTAAGTGACTATGTCTATCCCTCTTAGTGGCACACTATGTGCGGCCCCTCGCCTTTATGGGATTTTTTTAGACATTATTTTTAGTTTTCTGAAGTAGTATTTTTAATTCTTAGCACCTAATAGTTACGTGTTTTCAAAAACAGTCCCAAAACCTGACCGGCAATGTGAATTGCCGCTTGCATTGCGTTTCTTTGGAACTGTATGCCTTTTGCAACTTCTATTAACAGTACTGTTTCATTAAGTGTTACTACTATGCCGATCGATATAATCTCATAGGACACCTATGCCACTAACACTCGATATGACCAAAACGTTGTATTTCTATGCCGTTTGAGTCAAAAGCTTCGAATTTCTATGCAACTGGCATAGCTGCAAGAACTTGCTTTATGTTAGTGCCCTAGGGATAATATTATCCTCGTAAATGCCAATGTACATTACAATGTACACTCCCGTTCAATTAAATTGAAACCTTTAATGAAGTCGCGTTTCCTTTGTTTCATCGATTTTACAAACAAACAAAATTCACCACTATTCCTTACATAGCAAGGTTCCAAATAAGATTTAAAGAAAATAGTATGGTAGACCTTAGGAGGTTAAAACACATGTGTATCATTGTCATTGCTCAGTTTTGTTGTTTTGTCATTGGCGTCAAACGTGTTAAAGAGTAAAATGTACCTACCCTATTATCCGGAAAGTGAAATATTTTTCTTCAACAGAGGCGACGATGAAACAGTATTCGAATTGAACGCCAAAATACAAGAACTAGAAGAAAGAGCGAACCATCTCGACAAAACTAGGACGTCGTCCATACAGAGTATATCGTACATCAATAACAGAAATCGGAAAATGAACGTGGAATCCGCTGAGAAAGCTATCATGGAAGAGGTTAGTATTTTATAGATTTATGTTCTGATGGAAACAAGGAAAATACACAAGTATTTCTTTAACAAATCAGGGGTATTATGACGTACTACGGTTCACTTTAGGTCGAGAAAAAGGGACAAGGCTATACGAGTCGTATATCACTGTCGCTTTCCCTGTACCTAAACTGAATCGCATTAGTATGTCATCTCCAGATATTTTTAGTTATTTGTAGTGTTTGAGTGGAATCATCATCATCATCATCAGCCTATGTTTGAGTGGAATGAGTACCCACTATTATAATCTGTTTGGTTTGGTGTTTAAAAAAAGTAAACAATCTTGCAGTATCTTTTTATTGAAAAATGCATATAAAAATCCAAACTAGGTACTTAATTAATCAAAAACAATGTAAACCACTGTATTTCCTTGTTATGTTATGTATATTTGCTAAAACTTATTTTCTACTCGTAGTTTACAATAAAAAGATACTGCAAGATTGTTTACCTTTTTTTACACACCAAGCCAAACAGAGTATTATCAAAAATATTGGATGTCATAAATATATAGGAATTTTTTCATTGATATATGACATCAGTATGCTTAGCACATGATTGGTATGACAGTATGTCGCCGCGTGATAAATGTTCCATCTTTAACTAACTATATGAATAAAAGAGGGATGGATAGTCTATCTCGCGGCGACATATTGTCGCACTAATCCTGTGCTAAGCCTACTGGGATTGGAACCGGCTTTTTAGGAAAACCTCTAAATAGCCCAATATTTAAAAATGTTTTGTAATCTTTATGTAGTACTAAATATTTTATGTAATTAATGACATCGCATGTTTAAATTTACTCCATTAACAAAGAATCAATATACCGAAGAAAGAAAATATAACAGTTCTTTTGTATGGAGAAAATACCGGTTTCCGATCACTGCATTTTATTTTATTCTGCATTGCATTCTTCAATTATCACATTGGTCATATTCTTATTTCGGATTATTATTTATTACTACATCAAAGCGTATATATGTACCTACTTTCGTATGATAATTTTCACTAAAGAAATAGTTATGAAATCTGTTTAGTGCAGAAATCACTCAAAAACTTGTTATCTCTTAGCAGTGAAACGCCAAAATAACGTATATAACGTAATATTAGCTTAAACTTCATTGTCTGTGGTTTAGTATAATTTTCTTTGTAGGTAGTTTTGTACTTATCGTTCTTATTTTTATGGAGGTAGATCTGTCCAATTTCCTACATTGTCAGTCGCCCGCAGACCACGAACTCTGTAAAGTGTTCGAAACGTCGGGATGAAGTTAATGTTAATTAATATACGCGAGTTTAACCGTTTTAGTAGTTTTATTTCATGTGTAATCCTCGCGGTAACCGAAGAAAATATTATATATCGACTGATAAAGTTTCACCTGCTGCAATTAACGTTTTATCCTTTAGGTTATATTTGTATCACCATTTTAAAATGCACTGTAAACTTAAATTACATTATACTGTTTATGCTACGTATAAAAAATACAATCTTAAATATACTTTAACAACTAAAGATTCAATAGAATTTAAAACCACGGTATGCTACCAAAAGTCTTTTATTACATTTAATATAATATCATGCACTTTGACTTAGACTTCGAAAATTTTAGACATAGCGGCTCCAAGGATTTTAGAACCACGATATGCTATGAATTGTCCTAAGCCTAATTATGTGTAATATTAACAATTAATTTCAGGTAAAAGCAATGAAAGGAAAGAAAACAGATGACCCCTTCACAAGACGGCACACGAAACCTGTTATGAACTTCAAATCTCATCAAGGCGGCAGAGCGCAGGTAATACTCGTTTTATCGCACGTGTGCGGAAAGAGTTATTACGTACGCGTCAGTACTCTTTTGTGACCACAATAGTAATAGTACAGTCACGTCTTATAATATGTATACATTTCGGAACGTATGTCAAAGGCATAGGGATCAAAATCGTATACATATTATTAGAGCAGACCGTGCATTGGGCATCTAAGGAGGTAAGTACGGTATTACTAACGAGAGTGTTAGAAGCCCGATGCCGTAGGCGGACTCGAGTTAGTATGCCTCTTACTCTGATGCATAGGTACAATGTTTTTAATCATCATCATCATCATCATCTCAGCCATAAGACGTCCACTGCTGAACATAGGCCTCCCCTTTTTAATCAATTTAATCATAGTTGCGGACAAAAAAAATAAGTTGTAAGACAAAAATATTTTTTTATAAAAGTGTAATTCCCTAGGGCGTTTAACTTTTTTATTACTTCGTGAAAGGAATGTTTTGGAATTTTGTCTTGTTCGGACAAGCACTTCGCAGCATCAACCTATAAAGTCCAACTGCTAGACATGGCCATTCCTATTATGAAGAGTTGAGTAAAAAGTATTCTGATTGCTCCTATAAATTACTTTTGTATGTGTGCTTTGTAATTTAAATCACAAAGTACACATACAGATGTAATTTACACGAGTAATCACTTAATCAGATTACTTTTTGCCTAACGCTGCATAATACTCGTTCCAATTACTTTTATATGTGTGCTTTGTAATTTAAATCATAAAGTACACATACAGATGTAATTTACACGAGTAATCCGATTACTTTTTGCCAAACGCTGCATAATACTCGTTCCAATTACTTTTGTATGTGTGCTTTGTAATTTAAATCATAAAGTACACATACAGATGTAATTTACACGAGTAATCAGATTACTTTTTGCCTAACGCTGCATAATACTCGTTCCAATTACCTTTGTATGTGTGCTTTGTAATTTAAATCATAAAGCACACATACAGATGAAAATTACACGAGTAATCAGATTACTTTTTGCCTAACGCTCCATAATACTCGTTCCAATTACTTGTATGTGTGCTTTGTAATTTAAATCATAAAGTACACATACAGATGTAATTTACACGAGTAATCAGATTACTTTTTGCCTAACGCTGTATAATACTCGTTCCAATTACTTTTGTATGTGTGCTTTGTAATTTAAATCATAAAGTACACATACAGATGTAATTTACACGAGTAATCAGATTACTTTTTGGCTAACGCTGCATAATACTCGTTCCAATTACTTTTGTATGTGTGCTTTGTAATTTAAATCGCAATGTGCACATACAGATGTAATTTACACGAGTAATCAGATTACTTTTTGGCTAACGCTGCATAATACTTGTTCCAAATACTTTTGTATGTGTGCTTTGTAATTTAAATCATAAAGTACACATACAAATGTAATTTACTTATAAGATAACTTTTTGTCCAACTCTGCTATTATGTATACGTATGGACGCCTTAAGAATTAAAGCCTATAATCGCCACGCTGGGCAAGCGGATTGGCGATCGCAGTAGTGTGCCCACTATGACGACGCTTCTGCCCATCGTCATACTTCAATAAAGTAATAGTCAGTTTCGCTTCAATCCCTTAGGGACAGATTTTTATTTTGTTGTTGTTTTATAAAATTTTCCAAATTTTTACTTTTTTACATTTTTTCTACTCAGAATCACGAACTCTTTCGATCCTGATAGAAATAAAAAAGGTTCACAAAAAAATCCTTAAGTTACTATTTTTCATGCACTTTCTTCAACCGTAACTCAGTGGAAGACAAAAAAATGTATGGAATTCTCGGCACACTTTTTTCTGCTAATGAGGATCGAAAGAACTCGCGATTCTGAGTAGAAAAAATATGAAAATATCCAAATTCCCTCAGACGATTCTTACGACACCCTCGGAAAGAATTAAAGTGGTGACAAGTTTTACTGCCGTCACCACACGACGTAAAATTTAAATAATTTTCTTTTTAGGAAATGATGCGAAACGAGGCAGCGGCAGCGGAAGAATTAAAACAACAAGCTGAAGAAGAGAAGGCGGCAAGAGAAAGACAAGAAAGGGACAGATTAGAAGTAAGACACTTATACAATGTGCCCATAAGGAAAGGGAAAAAATTTCAACATCGGATTTCTGACTAATTTTGAAGTAATTAATGTCGTATGAAGTTTGTCGGATTCCGTTTATTTTAAGAGAAAATGTATTTTTTTTTGATAAACGAATTTTAGGAAACTTTTTTATTACTGTGTTGTCTTAGTCTGGTCACACTTGGACAGTCATCAAATGGACAGAAATATATCCTATAATGTAATAGTTTTCGAGTGTATTCACATGTCAGAATTCATGTCCGAGATATAACTTTATTCATAACTAGCGACCCGCCCCGGCTTCGCACGGGTACTATACCTACATAAAAACCTTCCACTTGAATTACACCTATTAAAAAAAACTCATCAAAATCCGTTGCGTAGTTTTAAAGATTTAAGGCTACAAAGGGACATAGGGACAGAAAAAGTGACTTTATTTTATACTATGTATTGTTAATTTCTTAAATTAAATAAAATAATAATAATGGGTCATTGTCATTATGAAAAACAAAAGTTGTCCACTCGGTGGTCAAAAGTTAACAGCTTTTATAAATCTATGTTACGATTTGATTTCCTAGGGCTATAGACCGGGGAACCTAGTTGTACTGTTAATTGTTTTATTCCAAAATTTGTACAGGAATTCCTTAACTTTAGGTATGTCCACCGAAAAGACGATAACCTAAATCTGACAATGACCTTAATATTTCCTCTACAGAATAATTCTGAACCGGATAAGCCGAGATCGCAGCCGGGAGACAACGCCAGCCTGTATTCTCTCCACGATTTCGATATCAATATCGACTTGGATCTGCCAGTTGGCGTTGGGAATAGTAAGTACTGAGATTTATTAGTTCCGTAGCGTACAAGGTGTAGTGAGAAATGACTTGCCTTCGGAAACGTTCGTAAACACATGCTGTTTCAGGCAGTGTCACCGAGTCTGACTGAAGTAGCATGACAGCTATTACTGTCAGTCTCAGTGAGATAGACTGAAACAGCATGACGTTGACGAACGTTTCCGAAGGCAAGTCATTTCTCACTACATCTGTAAATGGAAAAGGGCGGATTTTTATTCTGTTGTAGTTTTTTAAAATTTTCAAAATTTTTGACTTTTTTACATATTTTCTACTCAGAATCACGAGCTCTTTCGATCCTGATAGAAATAAAAAAGTGTCCCAAAAAAATCCATTGAGTTACTCTTTTCTATACACTTTCTTCGACCGTAACTCAGTGGAAGACAAACAAATGTATGGAATTCTCGGGACACTTTTCTGCTAATGAGGATCGAAAGAGCTCGCGATTCTGTGTAGAAAAAATGTTAAAAAATCCAAATTTTAAAAGTCAAAGTCAAACTATTCTTTATTCAAGTAAGCTTATTAATAAGCATTTTCGAATCGTCTGACATTATCTAGAGAGAGAAAAAAAATCTACTACTGGTTCAAACCCTACACCGTTCCTGAGAAGAACCAGTAAGAAACTCAGGTGGACTTTTTTTCAAAACAGTATAATAATACATCTTATTAAAATAACATGCATTAAAGAATTTATTACATAAAAAAATGATTTTTATAGACATTTTTATAAAAAAGAGAAATAAATAAAGGATCATAATATTAAACAAAAATTATTGTACAAGTTCACAACATTATTAAGCATCTATATCTATACTACTAGAGATGTAAAGGTCCTCTAGTTGTCATAAATTATCAAGCCGGAATCAAAAAGGGATTCGAAAGTACTGTTTACAGAATAAATGACACAACATTTACCAAGAAAAGAGTTGTTTATACACAGTGTTTTTTTTTAATTCCGTTAATTTTAACAGGCTGCTTGGTACGTTAATTGGAGCTAACTGGTATATAACTTTTAGTCGAAACCGATAAAAAAAATGTTTTTCTTTTTCATACATAATAAATGAAATGGTAAGTGTGAGAGAACCTTAAGAATAACACAAAAGTTAATTTCAGGTGACTGACGGCACATGTGAAAATAAGTATCATTAGAATATAATAAAGGTTGCAATACACTTGATCAGTCATTAAACTTATTTTTTTAATAACTCAATAACAGTAAGAGTTAAGACACTAGTTTCATTGATTATTTTTGATCTAAATAATCTTCCCTTTAATTTAACGGAAATCAATAAAAACACGGTGTAGATGTAGTGAGTGATTAATTCATCTATTGTCTGTAAGTATCTGCACTTAAACTGTAAATATATAAATCCTAGATTGTTGTGTCTATGGTACTTTCGAAACCCTTTCTAATTTTCGCGGTTTGATAATACACCATGTTCCTTTAGATTTCCTTTAAATTCGACATATCGCTTGATAAAAAATTACAATTACATTTTTTTTCTAAATCGATAAAAACCGTTATACCAGGTACCTCATATTAACCATATGAAGTACCTGGTATAACGGTTTTTGTCATTTTTCAAATGTAATTGTCATTTTTTATTTTATGAAATTCATATACTCAAAGAAATCCACTCTAACCACTTGAAAGTGCTAATTGGGTGATTTTAAATGCAGATTATTTTTTTATGGCTAAGCAAATAAAAAATCGATCCTGCCCGACAAACCATCAAAACTAGTGTATTATTTTCAAAAATTATTAATTTTGATGGGATTTACCTTCATTTGATATAATCCTTTGCAATTTATCTATCTTTGAAAAAACTCAGTGAGGATTTATATAATTTTGATTTAACATACCTGGATTTATCAAGCTTTGAAAAAATTCACGAAGCACAATTTACGTCGACTGACAGCCATGTTGAACAAAACCTACTTCTGTACTAAAAAACATCGTACGAGACACGTGCAAATACGAAATAAATAAATAGATATCTTGGGACATCTTACACAAATCAACCTAGTCCCACGGTAAGCTCAATTAAGGCTTGTGATGTGGGTACTAGGCGACGATATTTATAATAGATAGATACATATAGATACTTAAATACATAGACAGCCATGACCAAGGAACAAATATTTGTGATAAATAAATACACAAATAATGCCCTCGCCGGGATTCGAACCCGGAACCTCCAGCTTCGTAGGCAGGGTCACTACCAACTAGGCTACGGAGGCTGACAAATTCGTAACTCGTGTCGATTTAAAACACTCCCTATCGGATCGGTCGTGTTTTAAAACATCGCCACTCGTTTCGAATATTTAGTTGATTACAAGCTCAATTTTATGTTTTTGCACAGGAACTAAAAATCATCGCGTATTTATCCCTATTTTGTTTCAGAAGTTAGTTCGAACGTGACGCCTAAACCCGCCGTGACGGCGAAAGTCAAGGAAAGCGGACCCAAGCGGTCGCTCAACCTCGAAGAATACAAGAAAAGACACGGGTTAATATAGTATGTCGTGTGGCAATTGACGCCACCGTGTATATAAGGCATTGTTT